>SJYC01019584.1:0-14415 GCA_006408675.1 Madoqua kirkii
TGGATGTGAGAGTTGGGCTGTGAAGAAAGCTGAGCACTGAAGAATTGATGCTTTTGAACTGTGGTGTTGGAGAAGACTCTTGAGAGTCCCTTGGACTGCACGGAGATCCAACCAGTCCATTCTAAAGGAGATCAGCCCTGGGATTTCTTTGGAAGGAATGATGCTAAAGCTGAAACTCCAGTACTTTGGCCACCTCATGCGAAGAGTTGACTCATTGGAAATGAGTGATGCTGGGAAGGATTGGGGGCAGGAGGAGAAGGGGACGACTGAGGATGAGATGGCTGGATGGCATCACAGACTTGATGGACCTGAGTCTGAGTGAACTCTGGGAGTTGGTGATGGACAAGATGGCCTGGCATGGTGCGATTCATGGGGTGGCAAAGAGTCAGACACGACTGAGCAACTGAACTGAACTGAACTGAACTGTAGCTCCGACAGTTTCTCTGAAGGAGAGTGTGTTAATCTGCTCAGACTGCCATAACAAACGACTGCAGACTGGGTGACTTAATCAACAGGAATGAATGTATTGCCTCACAGTTTTGGATGCTGCAAGTTCAAGGTCAGGGTTTCAGCAGGTTTGGTTCCATCTGAGGCCTGTCTTCACAGCATGCTGATTGCAGCCTTCTCAGGGAGCCCTCACAGGGCCGCTCCCCTGTGTGTGTGTGTGTGTGTGTGTGTGTGTGTGTGTGTGCGTGCGTGTGTGTCTGCGTTTCCCCCTCTCACAAGGGCACTGGTCACACTGGATCGGGCCCCCCCTAACAACCTCATTGTAACTTGATTGGGTCCTTAAAGGCCCTGTCTTCAAACTCAGTCGCTTTCCGAGTGCTGGGAGTTACAGCTTCAGTGTATGAATCTGTGGACCCCATTCAGTCACTAGAGAGAGGCATCTTGTTCAAATGGAGGGGTTGCTGAGGTCAGATGCCCCAGCTGGGTCACAGGATGGGCTCGCGGAGGCTAAGTGAGACCTAGAGGATGACTGTGAAAGTCAAAGTCGCTCAGTCGTGTCCGACTCTGCCGCTCCGTGGACTATAAAGTCCATGGGTTCTCCAGGCCAGAATCCTGAATGGGTGGCCTTTCCCTTCTCCAGGGGATCTTCCCAACCCAGGAATTGATCCCAGGTCTCCCGCACTGCAGGCGGATTCTTTTGCCAGCTGAGCCACAAAGGAAGGCCAAGAACACTGGAGTGGGTAGCCTGTCCCTTCTCCAGCGGATCTTCCCGACCCAGGAATTGAACCTGGGGTTGTCCTGCATGGCAGGTGGTTTCCTTACCAGCTGAACCAGCAGACTAAGAGCTAACCAAGCAGAGTGGAGGGGCAGGGAGCTCCGGGAAGAGGGAGAGCAGACCTCGGGAGGGTGCGTGGGGGCTGCGGGGCCGAGCGGCGCAGCGTGCGGCCAGCAGGGCGCTGACATCACAGCACGGCAGGCCACGCGGGGCGCTCAGCCAGGGCGGGGGGTTCAGCCCTTTCCTGACAGCACTGGCAGGCCGCCGGAGGGTTTTTTTGGTGAGGACCACAGCTGTCTTGTGGAGGCCAGACAGGAGGCGTTCTGGGGTGCAGCCTGGAAAAGTGTGCTGGATAGAAGGGAACGCTGCAGACGTCCAGGCAGGAAGTGAAAGTGGTCTGGATTCAGAAGGCGGGCTGGGGTCAGAAAGAAACCAGCGGATTTGATAGATCGGTGGGGACAATGAGTTACATTTGGTGGTGCGGGATGGCAGGAGTGGGCATGCTGGGCGCTGGGTGAGGGAGAAGATGATAAGGCCGTCTCCTGGACACCTGACTTCTGTGACTGGGTGACCGAGGGGCGAGTCAGCAGGATGGAGAACAGCAGAAGAAGCTCGTGCTAGAGCTTGGATCATACTGACAGACGATGAGATGGTCGGATGGCATTGCCGACGCGATGGACATGCGTCTGAGCAAGCTCCGGGAGTTGGTGATGCACAGGGCGGCCTGGCGTGCTGCGGTCCATGGGGTCGCAGGGAGCTGGACACGCCTGAGCGACTGCACTGAGCTGGCGTCAGTAGGTACCAAAGGCCCCTTGGGCAGTTTTTCTGCCTCTACTCAGATGCCTCTCCCTGCCACGCTGCTCTGCCCAGAACATCTCTCCTATTTATGCCCCCAACCAGCCTTCCCGGTTCAAGCCAAGGGTCCCCTCCTCAGCAGCGAGGCCCCTGAAGTCCTCGCTGTGGGCTGCGCACCCCTGCTACCTGCTCTTGCAGCTCCAGTAGTTTTTCTCCAAAGAGGTTGCTGCAGTCGAATCACATGGTTATGCGTTTAAATTCTGTTTCTCCCCCTGGAATGTACAGCTTGTTGAAGGCCAAGACTGTATGCAGGCTGGTGGTTCTAGAGCCAGACCCTCTGGGGTCCACTCCTAACCCCCCCACTTCCTCGTACTGTGGTCTTGGATAGGGTGCTCCATCTCGCCATGCCTCAGTTGCTTTGAATGCAAGTGTGGATTACAACAGTACATTTTCCAGAGAAATGTTGGACGATTAAACAGGTTAATTAGCAGAAAGTACTAGTAACAGTGCTTGACATAGATTAAGCACTCAATAAATGTTGGCTCTTGTTCCTGTTCATATCTGTATCCCTAAGGGTTTGATGGACAGATGATCAGATAGATGGGTAGACTGATGCGTGGATGAAGTGAAGAATAGGAGAATAGGTGAGGTGACAGGAAATCAAGCTAAACTGAGTGAGCCCAGTGGAAAGGCAAGGAAGCCCAAATGGGTATTGTGGAAAGAGGGGCTTGCCCATACTTCAAGACATAGCGAAATTCCAAGATAATTGGGTTCTACTAAGATAAACTTCTGTATGGTTATTTTCAGGCGGAACCTTAAAAGAATCTCTATCAAGACCAAAACAGACATTTCTCCAAGGAAGATACATAGATGGTACACAGGCACACGAAAAGATGCTCAATACCACTAATTATTGGGAAAATGTAAATCAAATCTATAATGAGGTACCACTTCACACCAATGAACCACCTCATTGTAAAAGACTCTGATGCTGGGAAAGACTGAAGGTGGGAGGAGAAGGGGGCAACAGCGGATGAGATGGTCGGATGGCATCACCGACTCAATGGACATGAGTGTGAGCAAACCCCGGGAGATGGTGAAGGACAGGGAAGCCGGGCGTGCCGCAGTCCATGGGGTCCTAGAGAGTCAGATACGGCCGAGCAACTGGACAACAGCAGCCAGCACCTCACCCCGGTCAGACGGCCACCATTAAAAAGCCTGCAGCTGACAAATGCTGGCGAGGACGCGGGGAAGAGAGCGCCCTCCTTCACTACTGGTGGGAATGTGCGTTGGTGCAGCCACTGTGGAGAGCAGTGTGGTGGTTCCTCAAAAACCTGAAAATGCAGCTGCCAGCTGACCCGGCCACCCACTCCTGCGGATAATCCAGGCAAAACGGTGTTTCGGAAGGATCCGCGCACTCCAGTGTACACAGCGACAGTGTTCTCCACGCCAAGACGCGGAGGAGCCCGGAGGCCCATCGATGACTGAATACAGCAGATGGCGCACGTGTTCACAATGGCCATAACGAAGAATGAAATAATGCCGGTGGCGGCAACCCGGTGGACCCAGAGACGATCACACCAAGTGAAGCAAGTCAGAAAGGGAAAGACGGACAGCATATGACAGCTCCGATGTGGAGTCTCACGTGACGCAGATGAACTTGCCTTTGAAACTGAAGCGGACTCGCAGGCATAGAGGAGCCCGCGGTCGCCAAGGAGGCACGCGGAGGCGTGGACTGGGAGTCTGGAGTGAGCAGGCGAAAACTGTCGCGTGTGACTGGTTCACTTTCCTGTCCATCAGAAACTAACCCAACACTCCAAGTTAACTGCAAAATAAATGAAAAAAGAAAACTTAAAACAAGAATCTCCATCAAGCCTTCTTCAGTGATAAACCTAAGGATTTGTTTCTTAATTTCAATAGAAAAAGAAAAATCAATACAACCCAACTATCCTCTCTCTAATTAAACTGACTGTACATTTTCCAACTTAACTGTGAAATTTCTTTAAAAGGTATAATTTTAAAAATAAGTTCAATCTGATTTGAACAATAGATTGACTCATTGATGTATTTATTCTTGTGTCCCTCAAACACATAAGGGACTCCTACCATGGGTCAGATGCTGCAACAGGTACAGGTGGTTACCAAGCCACCTAAGCTATTATCCCTGTCCTCAGGGGGCCTGAGAGTCCTGCTAAGTCACTTCAGTGGTGTCCGACTCTTGGTGACCCCATGGATTGCAGCCGGCCAGGCTCCTCTGTGCATGGGACTCCCCAGGCGAGAACACTGGAGGGGACTGCCATGCCCTCCTCCAGGGAGTCTTCCCACCCAGGGATCGATCACGTGTCTCTTGCATTTCTTTATCACTAATGCCACCTGGACGCCTGAGAGCCCTAATAAACTTTGTAAAGTGATTTCAAATAGATATTTATACCCCCTGACACCTGGAAAAAGAAAGCAACCACAGCCCCAAGCGGATCTCTAAGTTGGGCGGTAGACCGGGAAGGAGTATACTCAGCCTCGCCACCGTCCACCCGAGCCCAGCCCGCCAGCCGAGAAGGCTCGGGCCCAGACGGTACAGAAGGCATTCATATCGCTGTCGCTCTAGTTATGAAAGCAACTCATGTCTAGTATTTTCTTTTTGCCCAGAGGATTCTCTTTATGTAATCTATTACAAAATTCAAGGGCATTTCATTAGGAGGAAATGTGCCATATCATTATTATAACAGCTCTCCCTATTTTTGTTCAATTCAGAGACTGACAATCTAAAGACTATATTTAGCTCAGTCATGTGAGATTATTTGTTTCCTCATTGTGAGAAGTTTTTCCATCGGACTAGTTAGCATGAATTTTATGCTCACTTATTATGTCACATGCTCCAATTCAATTTATTTTAAAGCAGATTCTTTGAGGGAAAACTGTACAGCTAATTTGAATGGATTCTTCAGAGAATTTTTTTTAAATGAAGTGCTATACAATTGGCAAAGTGAAAAAATGGAATTGAATTTTCTTCTTCAGCTACTCACTGGATTCAGAAATCTTGCTTTGCGACAGTGCCAAGGGTGTGATGTGATGTTTTACACAATTTTCCTGACATTTATTTCAAACTCTCCTGCCTTTATTTCGGTTGCTTGACTCCAAATGGTTTCCTGATATTTTCATAGATAAAGGCCGAGTTGTTGCTAAAGGAAATAGTTGGTGCTTTGATACAAACTTCTTACCACCCAGAGTACTGCCAATCTATAAAATATCTGCTGTAAAGCAGGGTTTTAATTCCAAAGTAAATGCTGAACATTTATGGACAAACTGAGAGACATGTGGAATTAAACTGCATCTCCGACTTCCTCCTATTTGGCCCCAATTTTTACTTCTGCCTTTCATATTTGATGGATTTCCAGATTGCGGATTGCATGAGAAAGTAGGCAAGACGCCTGATGGCTTAATTTCCTGTCCTCGGCGGGCGGAGAGGAGCCCATTGTTTGGCGAGGCAGTGGGTTCCCGCTAATCAGAAACAGCCATCCCTGGGCGCGGAAGGGGGCCTGGGATTGATCCATGTGATTGCACCCGATGATTTATATCGGATTATTCACCATCTAATGGAAAATACATAGAAAACACAAGTCTACAATTTCAACTTGAGCACACTTGTTTTCTTCTATGTATTTTTAAAAGGGAGTTCTATTTCACACTCATATTTTGCCCAGAAAATTCCCTACATCATGACCGGCATTTCTGTTGGCCCAACTCCTGGACTAAGAAGTGGACTCTCCCCGCCCTGCGCCCCCAGTTTCCCTCTGCTGCTGTCCATGGCAGCCTCAAGTGCTTGGGGCTCCTCGCCTGAACTCAGGTGAGGCTTGAAAGAAGCCAGGCCCTGCTTCCCGTGTTTTTGTTCTGCTTACAAAGAAGATGACTGTGGGAGGCGGGTGCCCGTGTTAGTCAGGGTCCGGGGGAGAAGCAGGCCCAGGCCGACCCCAGCAAACAGTGCCGCTCAGGAGCCCACAAGAGCTCTGATCTTAGTCAAAGGAAGTATAACAATGAATAACAATCAATCTAACTGGACCAGGGATCGAACTTATGTCCCCTGCGTTGACAGGTGGATTCTCAACCACCAGGTAAGTCTCTAAGCATCCTTTTTCTTCAGGAGGTCTGAGTGACCATATTAGTCCCTGAGGTTGCAGATGATAAAAGCCAACTCAAAATCACTGCCGCAGAAAAAGGAATCTATTTGCTCACGTGATTGGCAAGTCTGGGGTAAGAATTTCAGGCGTAGCGGCATCTGCATGTGGTTCACACCATGTCCTTGGAGCTCTCCATCTCTCTGTCTGGGCGTTCTGAGGCAATCTGGAGAAGATGGGGCTCAAAAATTGCAGATTTAAGATCTCGTTATAGCTCCCGACCCAGGAGGAGACAGGAGCTCCTCTCTCCCAAGGCGCATTTTTAATTATGCAGAGCAGATGCGGAGTGGCCCTCCTGGGATCACAGGCTCCCCCGGAAGCCACTGCTCTGGACCCCAGAAGAGACTGGAATGAATCTGGAGAGTCACTACCTGCTCCAGTCTACTCGGGAAATTAACCAACATCACCCGGAGTGGAGACAGCATCCAGGAGACAGGAAAGTCAGGGAATTGCAGCTGGGGCTCAGAGGAAGGAAAATGACGCTCGCCTGGGGCAGCTCAGAAACGCGTCACAGCAGAGGTGGGGTTTGCACTGGGCCTTGAAAGATTGAGATTCTAAAAATGGATGGGGAGAACACTGGGCTTTCATTCCTGACTGTTTGCAAAGGCTCAGGCAGGCTTGGCGGCCCCGTGGGATGGAAAGAATCCCGTTGCTTTTCTTCCTCTGCTGTTGGTTTGGGATGAGCGTGTTCCCCTTTGTGCCCTGGATCCTTCCAGAGGTTGACAATGAGGGGGAGAGTCTGGCGGTCAGGACACGAGTCTGCAGCCAGGCACTCCCAGGTAAAACAAGAAGGAATGTGCCTCTCTGTAAGCTGAAGAAAGGTTGGTGAGTGTAACTGGCAGTTCCCTTAATCAGTCCAGAAAGGCTTGTTATATAAATAAGTGATTCAAACCTAAAGTGACTTACTGCAGGAAACAGGCATTTCTCCTTTTTGATTTTCGTGTTCCTAGAATGCTTTCTTTTACATTTGAGTGGGATAGGCTTGCAATTTACTACATGTTTATTAATTCCAAAACCCGCACTGGATTCCACAAACACACTCTTATGCAGTTGCAAGTAGCTTAGTAGCTTTCCAGCTGCTCAGGCAGCCAGAGCCGAAGGCCCATTCCTGCCAGGCCGGGGGGGTGGTCCTCTGTGATGGAGACAGCCCTGTGAGCAACCAGGGTGCCACTGGCTGGTTCCAAAGCGTGGCAGCTGGCTGGGCATTAAACGACGATGGTGATGGAGGTGATGGTGGTGATGGTGGTGGTGACGGTGATGGTGGTGATGGTGGTGATGGTGGTGAATGTGTTGGTGATGATGATCGTGGTGATGGTGGTGATGGTGGTGGTGGTGATGGTGGTGGTGGTGGTGGTGGTGGTGGTGGTGATGTGTGTGTATGTATGTATGTATATATATATATATGAGAAGGAAATGGCACCCCACTCCAGTATTCTTGCCTGGAAAATCCCATGGACAGAGGAGCCTGGTAGGCTACAGTCCATGGGGTCACAAAGAGTCGGACATGACTGAGCAACTTCACTTCACTTTATATATATATATATATGGATTGGGTTTCCCAGGTGGCGCTAGTGGTAAAAAAAACCCTGCCAATACAGGAGACATAAGAGATATGGGTTCGATCCCTGAGTTGGCAAGATCCCCTGGAGGAGGGCATGGCGACCCACTCCAGTGTTCTTGCCTGGAAAATCCCGTGGACAGAGAAGCCTGGTGGGCTACAGTCCATAGGGTCGCACAGAGTCAGACATGACTGAAGTGACTTAGCATACGTTACATATATATGGATACAGACTGAAGCTGGGACGAATCTATCAAGGAAAACTAGTCCTGCGTCTAAGAAGGCTGATGAATCACCGTCAGACTAAACCAGCAGTAGCAGGAGGCCACTTCTGCAGATGCATCAGTATTTGTGGACATTTAACAGTATATTTAAATTGATATAACAGTGCTGGAGGTGGATTCAGATGTAATACTGCTGCTGCTGCTGTCCAACTCTGTCGTGTCCAACTCTGTGCGACCCCACAGACGTCAGCCCACCAGGCTCCCCCGTCCCTGGGATTCTCCAGGCAAGAACACTGGAGTGGGTTGCCATTTCCTTCTCCAATACATGAAAGTGAAAAGTGAAGTTAAAGTCGCTCAGTCATGTCTGACTCTTAGCGACTCCATGGACTGCAGCCTACCAGGCTCCTCCATCCATGGGATTTTCCAGGCAAGAGTACTGGAGTGGGGTGCCACTGCCTTCTCTGCTCCTGTCCCTGGGACTCTCTTAATAAAACTGGTTACATGTACTAGCTCACTTAATCCTCGTGATGACCTGGTAAGGCAGGTGTTATTACTAAACAGTGTCTTTCAGAGGCTTAAACATTTATATGTGCTCTTTGATGTGACTATGCACCGTCTCACCCACGTTTCCTGATTTCCTCCACCTCCCCGACCCTGGTAACCACCGTTCTATTCCCTGTTTCTTGACTTCTCTGAGATTCCACATACAAATGAGATTGTGCAGTAATTTTCTTTTCAGATCTGTATCATTTCACTTAGCAAAATGTCTTCCAGGTACATCCATGTTGTTGCCAATGGCGAGTTCTCATTTTTTCAGGCTGGGTGATACTCCACTGACTTTACACTACACTTTCTGTGTTCATTCATCTGTCGGTGGGCATTTGGATTGCTTCCATACTTTGGTCATTGTGAATAACTCTACAGTGAACATGAGCGCACGGGCCTCTCCTTGAGGCAATGGTGATTTCAGGCTCTGGGTTGAATGGCCTACCAGTGGTTGGTTTGTCTAGAGGAGGGACTATTGCTCACACAGTGGTTCTGTTTTTAATCGCTGAGGACCCGTCCTGCTGTCTTCCATAGTGAAAGTGTTCATTGCTCAGCCATGTCTGACTCTTTGAAACTCCATGGTCTGTAGCCTGCCAGGCTCCTCTGCCCACGGAATTCTCCAGGCAAGAAAACTGAAGGGGGCTGCCATTTCCTTCTCCATTTTCCATGGTGACTGCACCAGTTTCATGCCCATCACCCGGGTAAGGGTGTTTCCTTTTCTCTGCATCAGGACCACTTACCTTTAGATGTGTATAAGAGACAGTGGTGGTGGTGATGGTGGCCGTGGTGATGATGGTGGTGATGGTGGTGGTGGTGGTGATGGTGGTGGTGGTGATGGTGGCCATGGTGATGATGGTGGTGATGGTGGTGGTGGTGGTGGTGATGGTGATGGTGGTGGTGATGATGGTGATGGTGATGATGATGGTGGTGATGATGGTGGTGATGGTGGTGGTGGTGGTGGTGGTGATGGTGGTGGTAGTGATGGTGGTGGTGATGGTGATGGTGGTGGTAGTGATGGTGGTGGTGATGGTGATGGTGATGATGATGGTGGTGATGGTGGTGATGGTGATGGTGGTGATGGTGGTGGTGATGGTGATGGCAATGATGATGATGGTGGTGATGGTGGTGATAGCTACTATTGATCACACAGAAGGGGACAGCAGAGGATGAGATGGTTGGATGGCATCACTAACTCACCAGTGGACATGAATCTGAGCAAACTGCAGGAGGCAGTGAAGGACGAGGAGCCTGGTGTGCTGCAGTCCAGGGGTTGTGGAGTTGGGCCTGACTTGGCAACTGCACAGCAGCAGCACTGATCACACAGGGGACACAGCTCACATGTGAGCCCCGCTTCCTCCTGTTCTGACAGGGCCGTCATACCATCTTGCCTAGAAAACTGAGGTCCCTTTCATCTCCTTGATGGCTGCAAGAGCATCCAGGGGTTTACCATTTCCTAGCTGGTTGATGATGAAATGATTTCTTTGGGTGCAAGGTTTTTTCATTGATTGTACCTTCATGCAGGGAGTGGAGGTGTGGCCATGCTTGCCTTAAGCTTAGTCTCTCCAGATCAGTCTGTCCTGAGAGCAGCCCAGCGTCTGCCATCTGGCCTCTTAGGGGGCAGGAGCCGTGATGCTCCCGTCAGCACTACAGTGAGTCCTGAAGAAGGGTCCCTGAGTTCAGGCAGCTGAAAGCATGCAGCTAGTCTAACTTAGCTGGGTTGATCTGACTGATGCAGTAGATTGTAGTCTGTTCTCAGTCATTTGCTCCCCCTTTCTGCTGCCACCCACTGCCAGGTGGCTTGCCGTGTCTCTTGTCCTTGGAGGGCACTTCTCCACCCCTTGATACCGGGCTTGGTGCCATGATTTGTGCAAACTGACATGTGGACAGAAGAGACCAGGTGCCAGGTGAGGGCAGAGGCCATGGGGGGCTTCACCCTTCCTCTTGATCACTCATCTCTTTCTGTCTGCCTGAGAAAGCCACAGTCTCAGTAGGTGCTGCTCCTGCAGCCCAGGTTCTCACGTTGGATGAGAGTGAGAAATATATGTTTGTAAGCCCCAAGACTATCGGGCTGTTTGTTACAACGAAACAACCAAGTGAAAGCTAACCGATACAAATGATCATTAATTGTCCTAAACATTTCAGTGAAAAATAAGATCAACTATATATATATATATATATATATATATATATATGTATGTGTGTGTGTGTATGTATGTATGTATATATATATATATGAGAAGGAAATGGCACCCCACTCCAGTATTCTTGCCTGGAAAATCCCATGGACAGAGGAGCCTGGTAGGCTACAGTCCATGGGGTCACAAAGAGTCGGACATGACTGAGCAACTTCACTTCACTTTATATATATATATATATGGATTGGGTTTCCCAGGTGGCGCTAGTGGTAAAAAAAACCCTGCCAATACAGGAGACATAAGAGATATGGGTTCGATCCCTGAGTTGGCAAGATCCCCTGGAGGAGGGCATGGCGACCCACTCCAGTGTTCTTGCCTGGAAAATCCCGTGGACAGAGAAGCCTGGTGGGCTACAGTCCATAGGGTCGCACAGAGTCAGACATGACTGAAGTGACTTAGCATACGTTACATATATATGGATACAGACTGAAGCTGGGACGAATCTATCAAGGAAAACTAGTCCTGCGTCTAAGAAGGCTGATGAATCACCGTCAGACTAAACCAGCAGTAGCAGGAGGCCACTTCTGCAGATGCATCAGTATTTGTGGACATTTAACAGTATATTTAAATTGATATAACAGTGCTGGAGGTGGATTCAGATGTAATACTGCTGCTGCTGCTGTCCAACTCTGTCGTGTCCAACTCTGTGCGACCCCACAGACGTCAGCCCACCAGGCTCCCCCGTCCCTGGGATTCTCCAGGCAAGAACACTGGAGTGGGTTGCCATTTCCTTCTCCAATACATGAAAGTGAAAAGTGAAGTTAAAGTCGCTCAGTCATGTCTGACTCTTAGCGACTCCATGGACTGCAGCCTACCAGGCTCCTCCATCCATGGGATTTTCCAGGCAAGAGTACTGGAGTGGGGTGCCACTGCCTTCTCTGCTCCTGTCCCTGGGACTCTCTTAATAAAACTGGTTACATGTACTAGCTCACTTAATCCTCGTGATGACCTGGTAAGGCAGGTGTTATTACTAAACAGTGTCTTTCAGAGGCTTAAACATTTATATGTGCTCTTTGATGTGACTATGCACCGTCTCACCCACGTTTCCTGATTTCCTCCACCTCCCCGACCCTGGTAACCACCGTTCTATTCCCTGTTTCTTGACTTCTCTGAGATTCCACATACAAATGAGATTGTGCAGTAATTTTCTTTTCAGATCTGTATCATTTCACTTAGCAAAATGTCTTCCAGGTACATCCATGTTGTTGCCAATGGCGAGTTCTCATTTTTTCAGGCTGGGTGATACTCCACTGACTTTACACTACACTTTCTGTGTTCATTCATCTGTCGGTGGGCATTTGGATTGCTTCCATACTTTGGTCATTGTGAATAACTCTACAGTGAACATGAGCGCACGGGCCTCTCCTTGAGGCAATGGTGATTTCAGGCTCTGGGTTGAATGGCCTACCAGTGGTTGGTTTGTCTAGAGGAGGGACTATTGCTCACACAGTGGTTCTGTTTTTAATCGCTGAGGACCCGTCCTGCTGTCTTCCATAGTGAAAGTGTTCATTGCTCAGCCATGTCTGACTCTTTGAAACTCCATGGTCTGTAGCCTGCCAGGCTCCTCTGCCCACGGAATTCTCCAGGCAAGAAAACTGAAGGGGGCTGCCATTTCCTTCTCCATTTTCCATGGTGACTGCACCAGTTTCATGCCCATCACCCGGGTAAGGGTGTTTCCTTTTCTCTGCATCAGGACCACTTACCTTTTCTCCTTTTCCTTTCAGCTCTCCTAACTGGAGCGAGGCGACAGCTCGTTGTGGTTTCGGTTTACATTTCCCTGATGATTAGGGCTGAGAATGTTTTCACAAACCAGGTGGCCATTTTCATGTCTTCTTTAGAGAAATGTCGTTCCTACCCTAGCCCGTTTTGTTTTAGATGGGTTGCTTCTTTTGCTATTGAGTAGTCTTGGTAGTTTAAAGAACTGTGGATACTAGAAAAACCTAAACGTTCACGTGTGGTTCACATCTGCTTTAGGCTTTGGGGGCCACACCACCCCCGTGACAAGTCCTCAGCTGCCCTGGTAAGGCCAAAGTGGGCGGAGACAGCATGTGGACAGGCAGACACCACCGTGTCCCAGAACAAGTTCAGTCAGAAGAGCAGGCCAATGCTCAGCAGGCGCCGCGACCTGCTGAAGCCAGGCCAGCGTGCGTTCCTTAGCCTCGGCCCCCTTGCTGGCTGAGGCCGGGCGGCTGGCTGTGTGGGGCCGTCCTGTGAGGCCGGGGGCAGCAGCGTCCCTGGCCGCCGTCTCCAGATGCAGCAGCACCTGCCCCAGTTCTGGCAGCTGGAACATCTCCACTCTTACTGCTGAGTTGGGCTCTTCTGCGGCCCTGGGGACTGTAGCCCGCCAGTCTCCTCTGCCCGTGCATGCTGCCACGGGTGGTCACCTCCTTCTCCGGGGATCTTCCTGATCCAGAGACTGAACCACACCTCCTGCACTGGCAGGCAGGTTCTTTAGCACAGAGCCACCAGGAAACCCCAAATATCCCCAGAGGGTGCCAAACATCCCCTGAAAGAGGGACAAAAATCACCCTGATGGGGAACCATCAGTCTCTCCCGTGTGACTTTATCTTCACAGAGACAAAACTGTGATCATGCCCAGGTGCTTTAGGGAACACACGCCGAAGGCTGTGGGGTCACATCCCTCAATTTATTTCATCTGTAAAAAGAACCTACAATCATCTAGAAGAAAAAAGCAAAAATGACAAAGAGAAAATAAGATGACAGAAAGAAACTCATGGGCAGGAAAAAAGGGTGGGTACAAGGGAAGACTATACACATGGACATCACCAGATGGTTAACACCGAAATCAGATTGATTATATTCTTTGCAGCCAAAGATGGAGAAGCTCTATACAGTCCACGAAAACAAGACCAGGAGCTGACTGTGGCTGAGATCATGAACTCATTACCAAATTCAGACTAAAATTGAAGAGTGTAGGGAAAACCGCTAGACCACTCAGGTATGACCTAAATCAAATCCCTTATGATTATACAGTGGAAGTGAGAAATAGATTTAAGGGCCTAGATCTGATACATAGAGTGGCTGATGAACTACAGACAGAGGTTCAGGTTCATGACATTGTACAGGAGACAGGGATTAAGACCATCTCCATGGAAAAGAAATGCAAAAAAGCAAAATGGCTCTCTGGGGAGGTCTTACAAATAGCTGTGAAAAGAAGAGAGGCGAAAAGCCAAGGAGAAAAGGCAACATATAAGCATCTGAGTACAGAGTTCCAAAGAATAGCAAGAAGAGATAAGAAAGCCTTCTTCAGTGATCACTGCAAAGAAATAGAGGAAAAGAACAGAATGGGAAAGACTAGAGATCTCTTCAAGAAACTTAGAGATACCAAGGGCACATTTCATGCAAAGATGGGCTCGATAAAGGACAGAAATGGTCTGGACCTAACAGAAGCAGAAGATATTAAGAAGAGGTGGCAAGAATACACGGAAGAACTATACAAACAAGATCTTCACGACCCAGATAATCATGATGATGTGATCACTAATGTAGAGCCAGACATCTTGGAATCTGAAATCAAGTAGGCCTTAGGAAGCATCACTACGAACAAAGCTAGTGGAGGTGATGGAATTCCAGTGGAGCTGTTTCAAATCCTGAAAGATGATGCTGTGAAAGTGCTGCACTCAATATGCCAACAAATTTGGAAACCTCAGCAGTGGCCACAGGACTGGAAAAGATCAGTTTT
>SJYC01019585.1:0-14552 GCA_006408675.1 Madoqua kirkii
TTAGGAAGCATCACTAGGAACAAAGCTAGTGGAGGTGATGGAATTCCAGTGGAGCTATTTCAAATCCTGAAAGATGATGCTGTGAAAGTGCCGCACTCAATATGCCAGCAAATTTGGAAAACTCAGCAGTGGCCACAGGACTGGAAAAGGTCAGTTTTCATTCCAATCCCAAAGAAAGGCAATGCCAAAGAATGCTCAGACTACCGCACAATTGCACTCATCTCACACACTAGTAGAGTAATGCTCAAAATTCTCCAAGCCAGGCTTCAACAATACATGAACCATGAACTCCCTGATATTCAAGCTGGTTTTAGAAAAGGCAGGGGAACCAGAGATCAAATTGCCAACATCTGCTGGATCATGGAAAAGGGAAGAGAGTTCCAGAAAAACCTCTATTCCTGTTTTATCAACTATGCCAAAGCCTTTGACTGTGTGGATCCCAATAAACTGTGGACAATTCTGAAAGAGATGGGAATATCAGACTACCTGACCTGGCTCTTGAGGAACCTGTATGCAAGTCAGGGAGCAACAGTTAGAACTGGACATGGAACAACAGACTGGTTCCAAACAGGTAAAGGAGTCCGTCAAGGCTGTATATTGTCATCCTGCTTATTTAACTTCTCTGCAGAGTACATCATGAGAAACGCTGGGCTGGAAGAAGCACAAGCTGGAATCAAGATTGCCAGGAGAAATATCAATAACCTCAGATAGGCAGATGACACCACCCTTATGCAGAAAGTGAAGAGGAACTAAAAAGCCTCTTGATGAAAGCAAAAGAGGAGAGTGAAAAAGTTTGGCTTAAAGCTCAACACTCAGAAAACAAAGATCATGGCATCTGATCCCATCACTTCATGGAAAATAGATGGGGAAACAGTGTCAGACTTAATTTTTTTTTGGCTTCAAAATCACTTCAGATGGTGATTGCAGCCATGGGAATGGGGACAGGAGGAGAAGGGGCTGACAGGATGAGATGGCTGGATGGCATCACTGACTCTATGGACATGAGTCTGAGTGAACTCCGAGAGCTGGTGATGGAGAGGGAGGTGTGGTGCGCTGCAGTTCATGGGGTCGCAGCGTCAGACACGATTGAGCAACTGAACTGCCTGACTGATGAAGCCTTCATGGAAAGGACCAACGGAATCCTAAGGAACTGTAGCGCTCCATATAAATGCTTCACGTCGTGACATCAGTTCCTAAAAAAGTGCTGTTGCTCAGTCGTGTCCAACTCTTTGTGACCCCATGGACTGTAGCCTACCAGGCTGCTCCATCCATGGGATTTTCCAGGCAAGAATATCGAGTGGGTTGCCATTTCCTTCTCCAGGGCATCTTCCTGACCCAGGGATCGAACCCGGGTCTCCTTCATTGCAGGCAGAGGCTTTACCCTCTGAGCTACGAGGGGGACCCCTAAAGAATCCGATAAAGCTTTAAAATGTTTGCTGTTGGGCTTCCCTGGTAGTGCAGTGGTTAGGACTCCATGCGTCCACTGCGGGAGCTGCCAGCTTGAATCCTGGTCAGGGATTAAGTTCCTGACTGCTGCGTGGTCCAGGCAAAAAGAGGGGGAAAAATTAAATAAAAGAGATCCTTGATACCATAAAAAAGAATTAGTTATTTTTTTTTCTTTAACATATATTGAATTTTGAAAAATGAGGGTGTGGCCCCCTGAAGTTCCTCCCAGTTTCTGAGATACCGTGTTCGCATCATATCAGCTTATAACAGCCACGTTCTGTCCTGTGATTCTCCCGCGCCGTCAGTATTTCTGCATGCGGCGGCCCTGATGCTCACCCTCAAGCCTCTGCTGCCGCCCTTCACCCCCGAGTCCGGGTTCTTTCTCAGGAAGCTCACACTTCGAGGAGGAAGTGCCGTCGCTCCGGGCCCGGACCCCGTGTGCACGGCCACAGTCCCGGTGCTGTCACAGCCCCAGGGCCTGTCTGGAGTCCTGCACAGCTTGCAGGCGACCGCTCTCTCTTCTCAGACGACTGCCTGATACTGTGTTCCGCAGCCTACTCAGCCCTGTTTGGTGTTGCCTGGCTCCTCCCAGGCCCTCGGTCTCCTCTCTAGCATCAGCTCCCCAGTGCAAGGCAGAGGCGCTGCTGAGAACTGGCGATTCAGCAGCTTTGGGTCACTGACCAGAGGACTTGGAAAGATCCTCGTTACAGCTCGTAGACCCAATTCTCCAGTCTCAGCGGGTCCTCTGTGATATATATGTATATATATTTTGGTTAATTTTTGTTGTTGCTCAGTTGCTAAGTGGTGTCCAACTCTGCCACCCCATGGACTGTACCTACCAGGCTGCCCTGTCCGTCACTGTCTCCCAGGGTGTGCTCAGATTCATGCCCATTGAATTGGTGATGCCATCCAACCATCTCATCCTTTGCTGCCCTCTTCTCCTTTTACCTTCAGTCTTTCCCAGCATTAGGGTCTTTTCCAATGAGTCGACTCTTTGTATCAAGTGGTCAAAGTATTGGAGCTTCAGCTTCAGTATCAGTCCTTCCAATGAATATACAGGACTGATCTCCTTTAGGATGGGCTGGTTGGATCTCCTCGCAGTCCAACGGACTCTCAAGAGTCTTCTCCAACGCCACAGTTCAAAAGCATGAATTCTTTGGCGCTCAGCTTTCTTTATGGTCCAACTCTCACATCCATACATGACTACTGGAAAAACCATAGCCTTGACTAGACAGACCTTTGTCAGCAAAGTAATGTCTCTGCTTTTTAATATGCTGTCTAAGTTTGTCATAGCTTTCCTTCTAAGGAGCAAGGGTCTTAATTTCATGGCTGCAGTCAGCATCTGCAGTGATTTTGGAGCCCAAAAAAGTAAAGTCTCTCTCTACTTCCACTTTTTCCCCATCTATTTGCCATGAAGTGATGGGACCAGATGTCATGATCTTCGTTTTCTGAATGTTGAGTTTTAAGCCAACTTTTTCACTCTGTTTCAGTTTCATCAAGAGGCTTTTTAGTTCCTCTTCACTTTCTGCATAAGGGTGGTGTCATCTGCATATCTGAGGTTATTGATATTTCTCCCGGCAATCTTGATTTGAGCTTGTGGTTCATCCAGCCCAGCGTTTCTCATGATGCACTCTGCAGAGAAGTTAATACACAGCCTTGACGCACTCCTTTCCAGTTTGGAACTTGCTCCCTGTCTGGTTCTTACTGTGGATCTTCTTGACCCACATACAGGTTTCTCAGAAGACAGGTCAGGTGGTCTGGTATTCCTATTTTTTTAAGAATTTTCGACAGTGTGTTCTGATCCACACAGTCAAAGGCCTTAGCATAGTCGATGAAGCAGAAGTAAACGTTTTCCTGAAATTCCTTTGCTTTCTCTGTGATCCAACAAATGTTAGCAACTTGATTTCTGACTCCTCTGCCTTTCCTAAATCCAGCTTCTACATGTGGAAGTTCTCGGTTCATATATTGCTAAAGCTTTGCTTGAAGGCTTTTGAGCATGATCTTGCTAGCGTGTGAGATAAGCACAATTGTACAATAGTTTGAGAATTCTTTGGCATTGCCTTTCTTTGGGATTGGAATTAAAACTGACCTTTTCCATTTCTGTGGCCATTGCTGAGTTTTCCAAATTTGTTGACATATTGAGTTGCAGCACTTTAACAGCATCGTCTTTCAGGATTTTAGATGACTCAGCTGAAATTCCACTGTCTCTGCTAACTTTGTTAGTTGTGATGCTTCCTGAGGCCCACTTGGCTTCACATTCCACGATGTCTGGTTCTAGGTGAGCGGCCACAGCACTGTGGTCAGCAGGGTCATTAAGACCATTATTGTACAGTTCTGTGTATTCTCGCCCCTTCTTTTCTTCTCAATTTCTCCTGCTTTTATTAGATCCTTACCATTCCTGTCTTTTATTGAGCCCATCCTTGAGTGAAATATTCCCTTGGTATCTCTAATTTTCTTGAAGATGTCTCTCAGTTCAGTTCAGTTCGGTCACTCAGTCGTGTCCAACTCTTTTTCGACCCCATGAAGCACAGCATGCCAGGCCTCCCTGTCCATCACCAACTCCCGGAGTTCACTCAGACTCACATCCATCGAGTCGGTGATGCCATCCAGCCATCTCATCCTCTGTCGTCCCCTTCTCCTCCTGCCCCCAATCCCTCCCACCATCAGAGTCTTTTCCAATGAATCTCTAGTTCCCATTCTACTGTTTTCCTCTATTTCTTTGTATTGTTCACCTGAGATGGCTTTCTTACCTTTCTTTGTTATTCTCTGCATTCAGTGGGGTGTATCTTTCGTTTTTTCCTTTGCCTTTTGCTCCTCTTTTCTTAGCTATTTGTAAGGCCTCCTCAACAGCCACTTTGCCTTCTTGCATTTCTTTTTCTTGAATTGTTTTGGTCTCTCCCTCTTGTACAGGGTTGTGAACCTCTGTCCATAGTTCTTCAGGCACTTTGTCTACCAGACCTAATCCCTTGAATCTATTCATCACCTCCACAAATCATAAAGGATTTGATTTAGGTCATACCTGAATGGCCTAATGGTCTTCCTACTTTCTTCAATTTAACCCTGAATTTTGCAGTAAGGAGCTCATGATCTGAGCCACAGTGAGCCCCTGGTCTTGGTTTTTGCTGACTGTACAGAGCTTCTCTATCTTTAGCTGCAAAGAATATAATCAGTCTGATTTCAGTATTGACCATTTGGTGATGTCCATGACTAGAGTCATCTTTTGTGTTGTTGGAAAAAGGTGTTTGCTATGACCAGTGAGTTCTCTTGACAAAACTCTGTTAGCCTTTGCCTTGCTTCTTTCTGTACTCTAAGGCCAAACTTGCCTGTTGCTCCAGGTATCTCTTGACTTCCTACTTTGCATTTTGGTTCCCTGTGATGTAAAAATCATCTTTTTCTGGTGTTAGTTCTAGAAGGTTTTTTAGGTCTTCATAGAACTGGTCGACTTCAGCTTCTTTGGCTAGTGGTTGGGCCTTAGACTTGGATTACTATGATGTTGAATGATATGCCTTGGAAACAAGCCAAGATCATCCTATCGTTTTTGAGATTGCACCCAAGTGCATTTCAGAGTCTGTTGTTGACTAAAAGGGCTACTGCATTTCTTCCAAGGGACTCTTGCCCAAGGTGGTAGATACAATGGTCACCTGGATTAAACCTGCCCAGATGAAAGTGAAAGAGGAGAGTGAAAAAGTTGGCCTAAAGCTCAACATTCAGAAAACGAAGATCATGGCATCCGGTCCCATCACTTCGTGGGAAATAGATGGGGAAACAGTGGAAACAGTGTCAGACTTTATTTTGGGGGGCTCCAAAATCACTGCAGATGGTGACTGCAGCCATGAAATTAAAAGATGCTTACTCCTTGGAAGAAAAGTTATGACCAACCTAGACAGCATATTCAAAAGCAGAGACATTAGTTTGCCGACTAAGGTCTGTCTAGTCAAGGCTGTGGTTTTTCCTGTGGTCATGTATGGATGTGAGAGTTGGACTGTGAAGAAGGCTGAGTGCCAAAGAACTGATGCTTTTGAACTGTGAAGTTAGAGAAGACTCTTGAGAGTCCCTTGGACTGCAAGGAGATCCAACCAGTCCATTCTGAAGGAGATCAATCCTGGGATTTCTTTGGAAGGAATGATGCTAAAGCTGAAACTCCCGTACTTTGGCCACCTCATGAGAAGAGTTGACTCATTGGAAAAGACTCTGATGCTGGGAGGAATTGGGGGCAGGAGGAGAAGGGTTGTATGGATGTGAGAGTTGGACTGTGAAGAAAGCTGAGTGCTAAAGAATTGATGCTTTTGAACTGTGGTGTTGGAGAAGACTCTTGAGAGTCCCTTGGACTGCAAGGAGATTCAACCAGTCCATTCTGAAGGAGATTAGCCCTGGGATTTCTTTGGAAGGAATGATGCTAAAGCTGAAACTCCAGTACTTTGGCCACCTCACGAGAAGAGTTGACTCATTGGAAAAGACTCTGATGTTGGGAGGGATTGCGGGCAGGAGGAAAAGGGGACGACAGAGGATGAGGTGGCTGGATGGCATCACTGACTCAATGGATGTGAATCTGAGTAAACTCCAGGAGTTGGTGATGGACAGGGAGGCCTGGCATGCTGCGATTCATGGGGTCACAAAGAGTCAGACACGACTGAGTGACTGAACTGAGCTGAATTCCTATTCTATAGTGAGGGTACATATCTTGCCTAGGAATACAGCAGTTAAGTAGCAAAATCAAGATTCAAGCATTGATTTCACAGTCTATGTTCTTACCCACTGTACTATCCTACCTCTTATCCTATAAAAAGTTCTCTTAGTACATGAACATCAAAGCTATGAAACCTGGAAATTCACAAGGTACCTGTAGGTAACACATAAAGGAATATGTTTAAAAAAAACAATCCTTGGCACTGGCAGTTATGCAACCACAAAGTAAATTAGTCCAATTACTTCACATGGCCAAGAATAATCCAACACCCCTAAAATGAATCCTGCAAGCACTGTTAGCCAAAGATGGGAAAGATAAGGGAGAAAAAGGAAATGGGAAACAGGATATGGTAAAAAGAAAAAACATTAAATAGATTTGGTTTTATATTTTAGATACGGTCAGTTTGAGATGCCAAGAGGACATTCATGGGGAAATGTTTAGGAAGGAAGCTGGAAATGTGGGTCTGGATCACAAGTCAGAGAAAAACATAAAAATTTAAAATTTAGCTATATGTTGCTATCAATAAGGTTTAGATTTTTATTATTTTCTTTATATTTTTCTATGTTTAAAATTTTCCTTAAAATTAAGAAAAAATACTAATTTTTAAAAATCAACTCCTAATCCAAGAAAATAAATTAAAACTGGTAACTAAAAAGACAAAAGGAGGATCAGAAGCATACAATATTGAAGGAGAAAAAAGTTTCAAGAAGAATGTGGGGTTAACAGTGGTAATAATCAAAAAACAGAATATTAAAAGGAGTCACTGGATTTGGCAATGGGAAAAATTGCTGAAAACCCATTAAGAGATTTAAGTCAACAAAAAAGAGAAAGTCTTGCAAATAGGCAAGAACTTCAGCAGCACTGTGTTCAGACAAAAACCTGAAAACACAAATGTTTGTCAACCAGAGTTAAACTGTGGTATATTTATACATGGACTTCTGCAGCTACTGATTGTTAGTTGACATTCATCCATCTTCAAACCCACCCTACCCTGCTTTGCTTTGTGAGGCTGAGGTGCTAGAAACCTCAATTCTCCTTTGCCACATCATTCTCTATTTTGCTGTGCTTAGTCGCTCAGTCATGTCCAGCTCTTTGTGAGCCCATGGACTTGCAGCCCTCCAGGCCCTCCTGTCCATGGGAAATCTCCAGGCAAGAATACTGGAGTGGGTTGTCATGCCCTCCTCCAGTGGATCTTGCCAACCCAGGGACTGAACACAGGTCTCCCACATTGCAGGCAGATTCTGTACAATATGAGCCACCAGGGAAGCCCATTCTCTATTAAGCTCTAACAACAGGGAGAAGGAGAGGCTCTGAGAGGAAGAAAGGACACATTCCTTCCTATCGCTTTCTGTTTCTGTCAGTGTTACCCCTGCCAGAGATCTTCACCCTGGCAAGAACAACTGATTCCTGTTGGTAACTCTTCCAGGTCTCACAGAACCAGCCTTTGCCATGTCTCCTTGGAGACAGCAATACCCCTTAGGCTAGCTCCCCATCATCAAAGGCCCAAGTTTCAGCTCTAAGTGGCCCCTCCTCCAAGTTTTTAGGTTTTAATAATTCCAACTTGTTCTGTTTTCCCAACTCTAGACTTGGTGGTTGTGTCTTGCCGTTATTACATACATGATAACTTAGTGAGCTCTTTTTGCCTTTCAGTTCTCCAGCACCACTCTAACAAGTTTATATATACTAAACATACTCTCAGTTGACATAACTGAGTAAACTCTGGTTGAAATATCAGTAAAAAGAAATTAAATATGACAACATGCAGCATAAACAAATCAGAAACATAACACTGAACAACAAAAAAAATCAGACAACATGATATGAGATCGTTCACAAAAAGTTAGAAATATACATAAAACTATGAGATTCCCTGGTGGCTCAGTCAGTAAAGAGACCTCCTGCAATGCAGGAGATGCAGGTTCAATTCCTAGATTGTAAAAGATCCCCTGGAGAGGAAATGGCAATCCACTGCAGTATTATTGCCTGGAAAATCCCATGGACAAAGGAGCCTGGTGGGCCACAGTCCATCAGGGTTGCAAGAGGCGGACAAAACTTAGTAACTAAACCACCACCACCATTGTTTAAAAAACAAATACGTGCTTACACCATATAGGACAGCAGTTGATAAACCACAACAGCAAGCCAAATCTGGCTCAAAGCTTATTTTTGGAAAAAAAAAAGAGTTTATTAAAACACAGCCATGCATATTCATTTATACACTGACACACATATGGCTTTTTCCACACTATCATGGCGGAATTAAATAATTAAGACAGAAGCCATGTGTCTCACAAAGGCTAAACATTTACCATCTGGGCTTTTAGAGAAATAGTTTGTCAACCTCTGACAGAATGTAGCCCACTGGAGAAGGGAATGGCAAACCACTTCAATATTCTTGCCTTGAGAACTCCATGAACAGTATGTAAAGGCAAAATGATAGGATACTGACAGAGGAACTCCCCAGGTCATTAGGTGCCCAATATGCTACTGGAGATCAGTGGAGAAAAACTCCAGAAAGAATGAAGCGATGGAGCCAAAGCAAAAACAATACCCAGCTGTGGATGTGATTGGTGATAGAAGCAAGGTCCAGTGCTGTAAAGAGCAATACTGCATAAGAACCTGGAATGTCAGGTCCATCAATCAAGGCAAATTGGAAATGGTCAAACAGGAGATGGCAAGAGTAAACGTCGACATTCTAGGAATCAGCGAACTAAAATGGACTGGAATGGGTGAATTTAACTCAGATGACCATTATATCTACTACTGCAGGCAGGAATCCCTTAGAAGAAATGGAGTAGCCATCATAGTCAACAAAAGAGTCCGAAATGCAGTTCTTGGATGCAATCTCAAAAACGACAGAATGATCTCTGTTCATTTCCAAGGCAAATCATTCAATATTACAGTTATCCAAGTCTATGCCCCAACCAGTAACACTGAAGAACCTGAAGTTGAACGGTTCTATGAAGGCCTACAAGACGTTTTAGAACTAACACCCGAAAAAGATGTCCTTTTCATTACAGGGGACTGGAATGCAAAAGTAGGAAGTCAAGAAACACCTGGAGTAATGGGCAAATTTGGCCTTGGAATATGGAATGAAGCAGGGCAAAGACTAAAAAGAGTTTTGCCAAGAGAATGCACTGGTCATAGCAAACACCCTCTTCCAACAACACAAAAGAAGACTCTACACATGGACATCACCAGATGGTCAACACCAAAATCAGACTGATTACATTGTTTGCAGCCAAAGATGGAGAAGCTCTATACAGTCAGCAAAAACAAGACCAGGAGCTGAATGTGGCAAAGATCATGAACTCCTTATTGCTAAATTCAGACTGAAATTGAAGAAAGTAGGGAAACCACTAGACCATTCAGGTATAACCTAAATCAAATCCCTTATGATTATACAGTGAAAGTGAGAAATAGATTTAAAGGACTAGATCTGATAGATAGAGTGCCTGATGAACTATGGAATGAGGCTCGTGACACTGTACAGGAGACAGGGATCAAGACCATCCCCATGGAAAAGAAATGCAAAAAAGCAAAATGGCTATCTGAGGAGACCTTACAAATAGCTGTGAAAAGAAGAGAAATGAAAGCAAAGGAGAAAAGGAAAGATATAAGCATCTGAATGCAGAGTTCCAAAGAATAGCAAGAAGAGATAAGAAAGCCTTCTTTAGCAATCAATGCAAAGAAACAGAGGAAAAGAACAGAATGGGAAAGACTAGAGATCTCTTCAAGAAAATTTGAGATACCAAGGGAATAT
Organism: Madoqua kirkii; assembly: GCA_006408675.1. Taxonomy (NCBI): domain Eukaryota; kingdom Metazoa; phylum Chordata; class Mammalia; order Artiodactyla; family Bovidae; genus Madoqua; species Madoqua kirkii. Next base: position 9,897 of record SJYC01019585.1, read on the forward strand.
TTCATGCAAAGATGGGCTCAATAAAGGACAGAAATGGTGTGGACTTAAAAGAAGCAGAAGATATTAAGAAGAGGTGGCAAGAATACACGGAAGAACTGTACAAAAAAGATCTTCACAACCCAGATAATCACGATGGTGTGATCACTAATCTAGAGCCAGACATCTTGGAATGTGAAGTCAAGTGGGCCTTAGAAAGCATCACTACGAACAAAGCTAGTGGAGGTGATGAAATTCCAGTTGAGCTATTTCAAATCCTGAAAGATGATGCTGTGAAAGTGCTGCACTCAACATGCCAACAAATTTGGAAAACTCAGCAGTGGCCACAGGACTGGAAAAGGTCAGTTTTCATTCCAATTCCAAAGAAAGGCAATGCCAAAGAATGCTCAAACTACCGCACAATTGCATTCATCTCACATGCTAGTAATGATGAAAATTCTCCAAGCGAGGCTTCAGCAATACATGAACCATGAACTTCCAGATGTTCAAGCTGGTTTTCAAAAAGGCAGAGGAACCAGAGATCAAATTGCAAACATCCGCTGGATCATGGAAAAAGCAAGAGAGCTCCAGAAAAACATCTATTTCTGCTTTATTGACTATGCCAAAGCCTTTGACTGTGTGGATCACAATAAACTGTGGAAAATTCTGAAAGAGATGGGAATATCAGACCACCTGACCTGTCTCTTGAGAAACTTGTATGCAGGTAAGAAAGCAACAGTTAGAACTGAACATGAAACAACAGACTGGTTCCAAATAGGAAAAGGAGTATGTCAAGGCTGTATATTGTCACCCTACTTATGTAACTTATATGCAGAATACATCATGAGAAACGCTAGACTGGAAGAAGCACAAGCTGGAGTCAAGATTGCCGGGAGAAACATCAATCACCTCAGATATGCAGAAGACACCACCATTATGGCAGAAAGTGAAGAGGAACTAAAAAGCCTCTTGATGAAAGTGAAAGAGGAGAGTGAAAAAGCTGGCTTAAAGGTCAGCATTCAGAAAACGAAGATCATGGCATCTGATCCCACCACTTCATGGGAAATAGATGGGGAAACAGTGGAAACAGTGTCAGATTTTATTTTGGGGGGCTCCAAAATGACTGCAGATGGTGACTGCAGCCATGAAATTAAAAGACGCTTACTCCTTGGAAGGAAAGTTATGACCAACCTAGATAGTATATTCAAAAGCAGAGACATTACTTTGCCAACAAAGGTCCGTCTAGTCAAGGCTATGGTTTTTCCAGTGGTTATGTATGGATGTGAGAGTTGGACTGTGAAGAAGGCTGATTGCCAAATAATTGATACTTTTGAACCGTGGTGTTGGAGAAGACTTGAGAGTCCCTTGGACAGCAAGGAGATCCAACCAGTCCATTCTGAAGGAGATCAGCCCTGGGATTTCTTTGGAAGGAATGATGCTAAAGCTGAAATTCCAGTACTTTGGCCACCTCATGCACAGTTGATCCATTGGAAAAGACTCTGATGCTGGGAGTTATTGAGGGCAGGAGGAGAAGGGGATGACAGAAGATGAGGTGGCTGGATGGCATCACTGACTCGATGGACGTTAGTCTCAGTGAACTCTGAGAGCTGATGATGGACAGGGAGGCCTGGCGTGCTGTGATTCATGGGGTCTGAAAGAGTTAGCCACAACTGTGACTGAACTGATAAAGAGAAACAACAGAATGATAAACACAAAACTAAAGATAGAGATTACCAAGTAAGATGCTATCCTATAATAAGTGATGAATAATACATCTCTCATATATTATCTCAGACTGCAAGGAAGTCTGAGGCTCTTCCCTATCAATCTTTCTTTCCTTCTCTTCTCACAAATGCCAGACTTGTTATGAAATTTTAAGTCTCTCCTTGGTTTATAATAGCATCATGGCAATTCAAAGCACAAATGAATGGTTTCCTCAATAATCATTTCTGAACCAAAAGACTATCAGTATGAAAAAATGTTTGGAAAAAGGTTTGTAACATTTTTAAATCTCTTTACAAGAGAACTGAAATAAAAGGAATACAAACTGATAATAAAACTATCCCTATAAACAGATGGCATAATCTTGTACATAGGAAATTTTAAGAAAATCACCAAAAAGCTATTAGATTAGAACTAATAAATTAATTTAGAAAGGTTACAGGATAAAAAATCAACTATGTTTCTATACACTAGCAGTCGAAAATTCAAAAATGAAATTAAGAAAATAATTTCATTAATAGTAGCATCACAAAGTATAAAATACTTAAAACTTGAAAATAAATTTGGCATGTACACTGAAAACAACAAAACATCACTGAAAGAAATTAAAGATTTAAATAAACAGACAATTTACACACCATATTCAAAATCTGGAAGACAATATTATGAAGCTGGGAGTACTCGCCAAATTGATCTAAAGATTCAACAGAAGGTAGGGGTAGCGGAGTAGGAGACACAAACTATGGGGCATAAGGCTCAGGCATGTGCTGTGCAACACGGGGAATACAGCTGATATTTTGTAATAATTGTAAATGGAAAGTAACATTTAAACTTGTATTAAAAATTAAAATAAAAAAAAGATTCCCAATCACTCAATGTATGGGATTAACATATACAGAGTATTATATATAAAACAGAAAACCAGTAAGGACCTACTGTACAGCACAGGGAACTAGACTCGATATTTTATAATAAGCTATAAGGGAAAAGAATCTTAAAAGAAAAAAAATATATATATATACATACACACATACATAATTATAAACACATATATATATAAAACTGAATCACTGTGATGTATATCTGAAACTAACACATTATTGTAAATCAACTGTATTTTTCAACTTTTTTTTTTTTTAAAGATTCAACACAATTGCTACCAAAATCCCAAGATGACTTTCTGCAGAAACTGGTAAGCTGCTTCCATAATTCCTATGGAAACTCAAAGGATCCACTACAGGGAAAACAACCTTGAAAAAGAACTTGGACTGTTTACACTTTCTGATTTCAAGACTTATTGCCAAGCTACAATATATTAAAACAGAATGGTATTGGTATTAAAATAGAAATATAGATCAAAGGAATAGAATTGAGATTACATAAATAAACACTTACATTTATGGTTAAAAGATTTTTCAACAAGGGTAGCAATACAAAGAAAGAATAGTCTTTGCAACGAATGATACTGGGACAACAGGAAATCCACATGCACAAGAATAAAGCTGGGTCACTACCCACACCATCTACAGAAATTAAATCAAAATGGATCAAAACTTAAATGTAATATCTAAAAGTGCAAAGCTCTTAGATATTGGTATAAATCTTTGAGACCTTGGTTTACATAATGATTTCTTAGACATGACAGCAAAGCACAGGCAACAAAAGAAAAACATTGATAAGTTGAACTTCATCAAAATTTAAAACATTCAAGCTTCAAAGGATGCCAAAAAAAAAGTGAGAAAACCACCCACAGAATGGGAGAAAATATTTGCAAATAACATATCTGATAAAGAACTCTTACAACTCATCAATAAGAAGACAAATAACTCAAACTGGAAAAGATCTGAACAGATATTTCTGTAAAGAACATATACAAAGGCCAAGAAGCACAAAAACAGATAATCATTACTGGCCACTGTGTGTGTGTCTGTGTGTCTGTGTGTGTGTGTTTACTCACTCAGCTGTGTCTGAGTCTTTGCAACCCCATGAACTGTAGCCCACCAGGCCCTTCTGTCCATGGAATTCTCTAGGCAAGAATACTGAAGTGTGTTACCATTCGTTTCTCCAAGAGATCTTCCTCACCCAGGCACTGACCTGGGTCCCCTGCACTGCAGGTGGATTCTTTACTATCTGAGCTACCAGGGAAGCCCACTACAGGCCATTCAGTTCAGTTCAGTTCAGTCGCTCAGTCATATTTAACTTATATGGAGAGTACATCATGAGAAATGCTGGGCTGAAAGAAGCAAAAGCTGGAATAAAGATTGCTGGGAGAAATATCAATAACCTCAGATATGCAGATACCACCCTTATGGCATAAAGTGAAGAGAAACTAAAAAGCCTCTTGATCAAAGTGAAAGAGGAGAGTGCAAAAGTTGGCCATTAGGAAAATGCAAATCAAAACCATGAGATACCACTTCAAAGTCACTACAATTATAAATTAAAAAAGATGGATATAAAGTGTTGGTGAGAATGTGGAGAATCTACAATCCTCATACATTGCTCAGTTCAATTCAGTTCAGTCACTCAGTCGTGTCCGACTCCTTGCGAGCCCATGAATCACAGCACGCCAGGCATCCCTGTCCATCACCAATTCCCAGAGTTCACTCAAACTCATGACCATCGAGTCGGTGATGTCATCCAGCCATTTCATCCTCTGTCGTCCCCTTCTCCTTCTGCCCCCAATCCCTCCCAGCATTAGTCTTTTCCAATGAGTCAACTCTTCTCATGAGGTGGCCAAAGTATTGGAGTTTCAGCTTCAGTATCAGTCCTTCCAATGAACACCTAGGACTGATCTCCTTTAGGATGGACTGGCTGGATCTCCTTGCAGTCCAAGGGACTCTCAAGAGTCTTCTCCAACACCACAGTTCAAAAGCATCAATTCTTCGGCACTCAGCCTTCTTTATAGTCTAACTCTCACATCCATACATGACCACTGGAAAAACCATAGCCTTGACTAGA
>SJYC01019592.1:0-14392 GCA_006408675.1 Madoqua kirkii
TAAAGCCCCCTCCCACCTCCCTTCCCTGCCCATCCCCCCGGTTCATCCCATACACCGGCCCCAAGCATCCTGTATCCTGTATTGAACATTTTAATTTGGCCTGTATTCAGCAAAAATTCAAAACTTTTAATATTATCCAATTTAAAATTTTGACTCACTATATGATTTTCTCTTCAAACAATTTCTGTCTTTCATGAACATAGGTTCAAACCCAAAGAGAGATTAGTTTTATAAATTTATACTTCAAAGGGAGACAAACAAAAAAACAAGAGAAGTGCTTCAAGACTGCCATGGAAATTGACATTCCTACCGTGCATCTTAAGGACAACATGTCAGAGCTTTAGTAAAGCCTTTGAAGTTTTAAAATGCATCAAATTAAAAAACCACATCCATTTAGAAAAAAAAAAAAAGAACTCTTCTGAGGTTAATTCTGTCAACATCTCTCGGGGAAAAATGGCTTTTTTAAAGATATAAACACAGTTGGGGATAAAGATATTTTCTTTATACAGACTATCTAGAAATCTCACTGTTGGATATTAATGTCAAGATAAAAGTAAAAGCAGATTTATGCCAGTCGACATAACAGGAGAGTGAGCTACAAAGAAAAAATTTTCCAGTTACTAGAAACTGTAGTGTTTACAGAGTATCAAGTCTTGAGGATTTGAAGGCAACTTTAAAAGATGGCTAGTTCAACCACTTATCCACCTAAACACTTAAATCTTCTCCATGGGAGATTGGTCAAATGTTCATTCACTCAGTGTTTAGATACATGCAATGACAGAGAATGTATTACCTACTAATGCAGCCCAACTAACCTGTGGGCAGTCAGGATGATTAGTAAGTCCTTTTAAGTATGTCCTTCTGAAATCTGTTTTCTTAGACTTAATATTTAATGATTCTACTTGCCATTGTTGTTTAATTGCTCAGTCGTGTCCAACTCTTTTACGACCTTATAGACTGTAGCTCACCAGGTTCCTCTGTCCATGAAATTTCCCAGGCAAGAATACTGGAGTGGGTTGTCATTTTCTTTTCCAGGAGATCTTCCCAATCCAGGGACTGAAACTACATCTCCTGCATTGGCAGGTGAGTTCTTTACCACTGAGCTACCAGGGAAGCCCAACTCTACTTCCAAAATGGCATTATAAAGGGGAACTCTGGGCTGGCTAATTCTACATCTATTCCCAACTCCCTCTTCCTTTCACCTCCCACCACCAGTTCAGTAAGTCACTCAGTTGTGTCCGACTCTTTGTAACTCCATGGGCTGCAGCACACCAGGCTTCCCTGTCCATTACCAACTCCCAGAGCTTGTGCAAACTCATGTCCACTGAGTTCACCTTCCACAATACAGGTGAAAAAACTATAAAGCTCGCTTTTTCTAGTCTCCATTGCAGCTAACGATTGCCAGCTGAATTCAGCTATGCTAATGAGACATAAGAAAAGTTTACATGTGGGTTCTGGAAACACTTTTTTCATCCATTCCCACTTCTTTCTGCCCTGAGCATAAACTTAATAAGCTATAAATGCTACTTGCAACCAGGAATCACAAACATTGGCCCTCATACTCCTGTACCACTAAACACTAGCAGCAACCTACCTTTCATGCTGATGGATTTTAACTCAGGGTTTTTGATGCTTACACCTAAAGACAATTCTATTTGACACACATACCATATGGTCATACTGAAAAGTCAAATACTTGCTCCACTTGATAACACTCTGTATATTAACAAAGAGAAAATATTTAATTAACTGGTTAAGCCCAGCCAGACTGGATATACTTTCACCATCAGTTGTTAACAATCTAGAATGTATTTTAATATTATAATAATTTAAAACTACTAGTTAGAATACAGCTAAAAGTAAGAGAATTTAGTAGATGAAAGTTAGAGACATTTGAATTCTGATAGATGATCACTGTAAGCAATTTATTCATTGTTTCTAGTCAATTCCTTCTCTTTTCAATCTTCTCTTTCTATTCTTATCTTACCTTACTTCCAAGTTCACATTAAATTAAGATTTCTAAACTCTGGAAAATCCTGATAGAATTATACAATTTGCTTTCTCTCTCTCTTTTTTTTTCAACTCTATCAGGAATGTTAGCTTTCCACAAATTACTTGCAGCCATAGCTTAATCCCAAAAAGGACTGAATTTCAGCTTTCCCAAGATCATCAAATTTGAGCCTCGAGTTGCAATGCGGTTTAGAGATACTGATCTGCTATAATCTTTTTAGACTAACAGCAAAATGCCCCAGAAGAAATATGTCCCAAATTTGACCCATTTTTCTAGCTTTATTTAATGCACATTACCAATAATACTATAAAATAATGCAAGTAGTCTCTTTCAAGAATTAGAAAATGTCCCCCATAATTCACACCCAACTCAATCCTTTATAAGACTATAATTGTATTATAAAATTTTGATTTTATCAATTCCATTCCTGAATCAGTCACAGGATTGATCATTTATCTCCCATCAACTTCAAAGGAAACATCTAAGGATGATAGCAGAGCAGTTAAGAGAATAAACTTTGGCAAAAGTAAGACCTTATTCTTGAATTTGAATCAGTGCCTTATGAACTGATTGATGTGGGGCAAATTACTTAACCCCACTTATACTCATCATCAGTAAAAAGAGAATAATTAAACCTATCTCAGGAGATTCAGGTTCAATCCCTGGGTCAGGAAGATCTCCTGGAGGGGGAAATGGCAACCCACCCCAATATTCTTCCCTGGAAAATTCTGTAGAGGAGACTAATGGGCTACAGTCCATGGGGTCACAAAGAGTTGGACACAGCTCAGCATCTGAGTGCACACATATCTCATAGGCTTATTATGGAGATGAATTTAAGATGTGTGTATGGGAGTGTATATCCCACATGTATACATGGTTTAGCATCTCACTAGCACATAAGTGTTCAATAAATGGTTTGCTGTTATTATTCCTTAAAAAAAATTATTGGTAGCCTTTGCTATCCTTTAGACCTCAATCACACTACTCTTTTTTGCTATCTTCATTTTTCAATATTCTTTCTTTGGATTTGGTGGAATGATTCAAAATCATGGAATATTTAGCATGAGTATATATTATTTCTGTATTTATATACTTCATTTTTTAAAATCTCTGAACCATTGCCCATCCTTCCAGAGAAATAGAATCTATATGGTTTGGCAAGAGGCTTTAAAAAGACAGAAAGAGTAAACAGGTAGAGATAGAGCCCCTTAACGTTTATAGGTGTGCCGAAGTTTGCATTCTCCCAGGAAAATACCCTGAATCAAGGATTTAAGTACAAATAGCTTTTTTGGGAAATGCAGGGAATAATACTATGAAAGTAAGGAAGGGGGCCAGAGAAGGATGCTTTATCAATCCAACAACCACTGGAGGGGACTTGAGCTATATCTCACTGAGAAAACTCTAGGAGCCAGTGCAAAACATACACTTTGAAATTATGGCACTTTGGAGGGGCAAGGGAGCTAAAGTATTTACCCCCACTTTATGCCAGGCTTCCCTGTCTTTCACAAACTCTATGAGATGGTGAAGGGCAGGGAAGCCCAGCGTACTCCACTGGGTCACAACCACCTGAGCTCATCGGCTGAGGACTGCTCCCCGGGGTTGTGAATTCCCTGGTACTTCTGTCCTGTTCATCTCGGATCATAGGCATAGCAGTGCTCTATAGTGCTGGGGAAAAGAAGCCAGACAGCAGAATGCAAAGCCTGGGAGACAGAAGGCAGGAGGAGTCCACTGAATGATCAGAAGGACAGGAGGAAGGGGGCACTGATGGTGTGTGCTTCGGGGCACCAAGCACCAAAACCAGAGGAACAAGAGCTAACACCTAGTCACAGCATGCAACAGGATAAATCCCACGAGTAAAAGTACTACATGAAAGGAATCTGAGAAGAGGAAGCAAAAGGCTGACATTATTTGTGGGATGGTAATGCTGGCAATACAAAAGAAAGTTGGACTTTTGGCTTTGTGGGCTTAGTATACATCTCAGTCCCAAATGATTTTATTTTGATGCATTCTTACCAAGAAACTTGTGGTGCTGTAAGTCCTTTTCTTAGCTATATGGGCATAACTGGGCCTCTGGGTACGTGTCTTTTATTTGGCTGGCTGTTGTATACAGCAGTGGTCCCCAACCCATGTTAGCAGCAGGGACTAGTTTCATGAAAGACAATTTTCCCACGGATGGGGATGGGGGTGGTTGGGATGGTTTGAGGATGATTCAAACACATTTTTCTGCTACTATTTCATCGGATTTATAATGAAATAATTATATAATGCAGAATCCAACAGGAAGCAGAGCTCAGGCGGTAATAAGAGTGATGGAGAACAGCTGTAAACACAGATGAAGCTTCACTCACAAGCCAGGTACCCACCTCCTACCGTGCAGCCCGGTTCCTCATACACCACAGACCAATACTGGTGAGTGACCCAGGAACTGGGGGACCTTGGTATCGAGCAGATAGTACTTCCCAAAGCACTTCCAACTAAACTTTCTAGAGTCTCAATGAGGAAGCCATTTTGGAACTCCCCTTAGGAAGCAATCCTCCTTCTCTGAGGGAAATCCCAATAGTTCTAACCTCCACAAGTCCTTTGGTGAACCTTGGCTCACTGGCATGGCATTTTCTGCGTCTTCCTGGTCTGCAACACAGAATGTGTTGGGTGCTGTCCTGCTCTATAGTGGACACCTTGAGAGAGGCCTGGGGCCATGAGGGCTGAGGTTCAAAGTCAAGATGGAAGCTGACCTAAACTTGTGAGAAAGCTTGCAACACCTTCCTTCTCCTTTCCTGACTTCTTCTGCAAACATGTTTTAAGTACCTACCTTCTTCTCACATCTGTGTCAGAGTTTCAGTGGCTACTAAGCAAGCCAGGAGCTGAAACCCCTCTTAGAAGATCTGTCAATCAGCCCATCTGTGCTAAGGAGGTCCAAGCCCTAGATTCAGTTCTCACATCTGGATTGCAATTCATTTTCCAGTGTCTGAATGCCACAATCTATCTGCAGCCTACCCCTGCTCCATTCCTGATCAGCTTATCACGGGGGTGGGTACTGGTGAAACCTCAGTGGGGTCCTTCTCAGACACAAGGGATGTTATTATCATTAGAGGCACTTGTGAAACATTTGCAAAGAGCTATTTGATAGCTTTTGTTAGGCTTCTTGGAAGTATGATTATACTTAGGAAATTTTAAGAACTTATTAGGACATTTTCATGTATGAATTATGCTTGCTTTATATAAAAAACTTTTCCTTAGGAGTCTTAATAATGATTCTACTAACCTTCCAATTTTTATAAACCCTTTGAATGTGATATGTTGGAATAAAGTTATCTCTGTAGGAGGCAATTCTCACTTTTAAAAAATGTCTGCTGATAAATGTGAAGCTAACCTTACAGTTAAGTGTAAAGTAGAAACATGATTAAAAGGCTATGTGAAATTAACCTGGGGACTTGCTGAAAAGAAAATCAATTAACCAATATGTTCTAGATCCTTCCCTAAACCATTTGATTTCTTTATTTTATAGTGGGACTTTTCATCAGATTTATGAATGAATACCTTTTGGAAATATAACTGAATCTTTATCTCTTTGGGGTATCATTATCCTTGAAATATGATAGGAATTTCCAAATGAAGACACGGAAACAAGGTAAAGAGGAAGAGAGGGAATAAGTCAGGATGCTCAACTTTGCCTTCATTATGTCAAGGAAACTAGTGCTATTTTAAGAAGGCAAAGACAGTCCCTTCTCAGGGCCTTATTTGACTCACACTGCTTTCTAGATTTACACTATTAGTGTAAATAGGAAATTCCAAGTAGGTAGAATACAGCCAATTTTTTAAAAAATACATTTCAGCAAGCCTTTACCTTTCACTTTACCATAACTTCCAAAACTCCCTCTTATTCATAACCCTGCCCCGATTTAATCCTTCATGTATTCAGTCTGGTCTCTACAGACCTGTGATTTGGAACTCCCATCCAACATTTCGTCCACCTAATGAAACCATTTTATTTGCTATCCCAGAAAACTACTCACTCCATTATTCCACTCTCAAATAGCTTCTCACGTTTTCTCTTTATCCAAATCCCATAAAATCCATTCATATGACAATCTCTTCACAAATAAGTTATCATATTTATTACTTATAAGCAGGAGTGCATTGGTAAATGTTTACTAATTGGCTGTCTCTAGAAGAGAGGGCAGAGAAGGCAATGGCACCCCACTCCAGTACTCTTGCCTGGAAAATCCCATGGATGGAGGAGCCTGGTGGGCTGCACTCCATGGGGTCATTAAGAGTTGGACACAACTGAGCAACTTCACTTTCACTTTTCACTTTCATGCCTTGGAGGAGGAAATGGCAACCCTTTCCAGTGTTCTTGCCTACAGAATCCCAGAAACGGGGGAGCCTGGTGGGCTGCTGTCTATGGGGTCACACAGAGTTGGACACGACTGAAGCAACTTAGCAGCAGCAGCAGCACAAGAGAGGGAGAGACTTGATTTATAGTGTTTTCCAATTTCTGTGGGGTAAATCCTCCTACCATGATCAATTTCAAAACTTACAGATGGAAAGATGCCCACAATCAGCTCTTGAGAGCTGACAAGAGCTGGCTCCAGCACATTCATTTATTTAATCAGATTAGCTGGCCAAATCTTCACCACTTCACAACAGTGCGGCAAGGTATTGTAGTTTCTTTCTGAGAGGTGAGAAACTGTTGTAGAAGCAGCACTGAGAAGAAACAGAACTGGGTTCATTTGGCTCTGGGCTTCCCAGGTGGCACTAGTGGTAAAGAATCTGCCTGCCAATGCAGCAGACAGGTTTAATCCCTGGGGTGGAAAGCAGTGCACTCCAGTACTCTTGCCTGGAGAACCCTATGGACAGAGGACCCTGGCAAGCTAAGTCCATAGGGTCACAAAGAGTCGGACACAGCTGAAGGGGCTTAGCACACAGGCACACACGGGTTCTGGCTCTAGCTCTGCCATTATTTAACTAGATGACACTGAAGGCACTTAACCACCCTGGGTCTCAGTTTTCTTATCTATAAAATAATAAGCACACTCTAAATAAACCCCTCCCACTAACAGGTCTACAGTTCTATTCAGTCCTTCATATGATCATGTCTTATCACTTACCTCAACTGAAATAACCTGAGAATAAGCTATACCATAACATATACCTTCAATCCACCAAGCACAGTACCTTGCCTTTAACTGGTGCTTCATAACTAGTTTAAGAATAACTGATTTTCTTAGGTAACACTGGCGGTAGCCTGGGTGTGTGATAAGATCATGGAAAAGAATGAGTTATAAGAAGTACTAGCACAAGGAGGCAAGATTCAAGTGATTAATTTGAGGAATAATTTTCTCTATGAATATATATATTTTCCAGGCTGGCAATGGATGGATGGGAAGGGCCACATTTAGTTGCCCACCATGTCTACTCCTTCCTTCCCCTTTAGGGGCCATCTGAAACAAGCACCAAGCTGTCCCCACTGACAGTGTCTCTTAGTGGAAAACTCCACTCCCACCATCATTTTTCTACCCTCAATATCACACTAATCTAGGTTTTTGGCATTTTTTGCCATTATCATTTCCCCCTATCATATATGGGCTTCCCTAGTGGCTCAGAAGTTCCACCTGCCAATCCAAGAGACATAGGTTAGATATTGGATTGGGAATATCCCAGAGAAGGGAATGTCAACCCACTCCAGTACTCTTGCCTGGAAAACCCCATGGACAGAGAAGCCTGGTGGGCTAAAGTTCATGGGATTGCAAAAGAGTCAGTTACAACTTAGCAACTAAACAACAACAACAACTGTCATATATCTCTGCCAGATTTACCTCAGAGAAAATGGTATCTTTTGCCAATTTCTTTCCATTTATCTCATAATATTACTGGTAAGCATAAAGAACTTGAACAGTGGATTATTAGAGCACTATTATTAATACCTACATAGCAAAGTATATGTAGTAAAGTAAAACTGACATTCAACAAAATGATAAATGGGATCGTTCTATCATAAGCTTTGTCCAAGACTCCAAAGTTATGACATACTAATGAGATAAGAAGAGCTCAGAGCAGAACTGCTAAGACTACAAAACCGCTTCTGTCAGCATCTCCAACCAATAAAAATCTTTGAGTTGGAAGAATTGGAGAAAAATCTTTTGCTGAGTTATATACATGGTTGCTCCAGGGAAGAAAGACAACTTTTTTGCTTTAAATTGAGTGAGAGTAAACTCAAGGGGATTCTTGGAGAGTCTGACAAGTATATTTCAGAGTTAAAGGGAGTTTAAGTGTTGGCATAAGCAGGTGTGGCTAGACTGGCCTGAAGAAGCAATTAAGAAAGAGAAGACTCAAGTTTTCCGTAGACTAGATGTGAGCCACACAAGAAGGGGCAAGCCAATAGCCATCTTGAAAACACTGCCTAGAATATCCAGGTGAATCAAGAGATGGGCAGTCACCAGAAGTCTAGGAACAGAGGTCAGAGTGTCAAAATCACATGCCTGAGGCATCACTTAACTCATAGGAATTAGCTACAGTTGAGAGTTCCAGAGGGGGGTCACCCTAAAATACTCCATGAAAGAGTCAGCTCTGAATATCTGGGAAGTCAAATCTGAATCCATCAGTAGGATCTTTCCTGATTCATCCTAATCCAGTTCTGGAGGGGCCAAAAATGGCACACACACCATACACACACACACATACTCTCTCCCCCTCTCCTCTCTCTCTTCCCCCAACCATCTCCCTCCTTTTTTCCACACTTCCAGTTCTTGGTTGGGTCTTTGCTTGGGGTGGGAGAAAACTTAAAGAGGACAAGAAGTTCATATTATTAGATTATAATAAACTGTATTCTTTGAAGTTTTAGAGTTACTGCAAGACTATTACTTATCAGACAGTACCTTAAAAAGTTAGAGTTCTCAAAATTTCATCTAAGAACTGAAGGAAAAGCTATTCAACAGAATGTGTAAAAGAAACAGTGAGAAAAAAAAATAATGTTGCTTTAGGTGGTTTCTTTCTAGCAAGTCCACTATTTTAATATGAAAGTGGCAGACTTAAAGGAGAAAAGGAGCCTCCAACTCGTAAGCTCTTGAATGTTTCCAAAGCCACTCTACAACACCTGGAGGCACTGGCTTGCCTGCTTCTAACCGAGCTATAAGCACCTACTCTCCAAGAAAAGCAAAAGATTCTCAAGTGTTTTGTTCCTCTATCCTGTCGAATTACTAGTGTTAAATCTGTGTTTTTCCTACTGTTTTTAATTGCAAGTATACAATGTATTTCTAGTCACCTATATGTAGGCCAGTTCTAGGATTTCAAACACTACTTAGAACATTCCTTAAAGTCCAAAATCAATGGTTGGTACCCAACCCATTTGGAGACTGTTTTCCTGCAGTATGTGCATACTCCAGCAGGGACTGTCCACGTAAGAGTAAAAGTAAAATCTGTATTGACAACAATAACCTCTCTATAGAACTTCTACATGGCTCTCAAGTCTCTCAAAGGATGAGGAAGTTTTCTCTGAGGGTCTGGCATGGGAATAAGAGAAACTCAATATTCTTTCTATATTAATTTGTCACGGTGTGTACAGCCACATACTCCACATAGAAATGGCACAAGTAGAGACATCCAGGCTGACTGTCTCTTGGGCTCCCTTCATACCACAAGTTGACAGAGTTAATAAAGATATACTCTAAGAATTATGAACCTGCCCTTATTTTTCTGGGAATAGCAGCCAAAGCCAACAGCAAAAAGAATGACCCAGTGCTGCCAGGATGGCAAGCATTCTTGACTACATTTCATGCCAATTATTTCTTCTCACATGACAAGTAGGAATTAATTCCCAACCCCTGACCTATATTTCACATATTTGGGTTTCAGACCAAAAGAAACACTTTCTGTCATAAAAACGCTACAACAGTCTGCCACATGATGAGGAACCCCTGCAGGCTCCCAGCCAACAAGTTTGGATTGAGTGTGCAAAACTTTTTTAGAGCAGAAAGGTGAGGTAGGGGAAAAAGAGGATAACTGCCCTCCCTTTTTGAGAGATCTTAGTTATCTCAGTATCCTCCACATTCAGAGTGGGAGAATGAAATGATGGAAATAGTAACCCAGTATCTACTTATCTCCATGATATCTCAAGCAGCAGCAGACCTTAGCTGCTTCCCCTCCATGTACATACTAATCATTTAAGTAAAGCCTCCAAAAAAAGATCTCATGCTTGCCTAAAATATTCCAAAGAAACAGAACTGGAACAGAGAAAACTTCAAACAAAAACTTTACAGTGTGGCTTCTGTGAATGAGATATCTTGGCCAAAGGCACTTACCATAGCTGAGCAAGGATTTGAGTTTGATGATAAATGCCCACTAACTGGTTTCCCAGGAGCCTTAAAAAGAAATATCCTAAAGCGTCCAGCATCTTCCCAGGGGCAGCTTTTTCAAGAGAAGAGTCTAATTCTGACAAAATTCCCAGCATGTTAAACTGAAGGAAATGCAATGAAGATACAGCTTAAACCTCTAAAGCAGACCCCAAATGCAGAAAGTCGGATCACAAATCATTCTCCGAGTATGGCCACGTTCTAGATGGATATCAAGAAAGACCCAAAAAGATTAGTTTAATTCTCTAGGGTAAAAAAATCAAAAGATAGGGTTTTAAATGAAATCATTTTTGCCTCACAACCATATGAAGTACTTGAATAGTAAGTAAGTGTCGAACTCTATTGTTTCAAACTTCAAAATCTTTTCTAGGCCTAATGAGAGAAGCATGAGGGATGGGACAAGGGACATGTTGTATTTTTATTCAAAGATTCAGTATCTTTCTGTGCTCCCTCGATTTGATTATTCATCCATTCGGAGATATGTACTGAATAATTACTTTATTCCAAGTACTATGCAAATGATTAGGGTTGGAATTGTGAACAAGATAAAATCCTATCTTCGTGAAAAACCAGAAGAGAAAGGACAGCTGTATTTTCCACAATTTTGAACCAAAGTCTGGGGTCTGCCCTCTGACATATTTGATTGACCAACCTTTGTAAAATACAAAGTCGAACTCCATTGTTTCAAACTTCAAAATCTTTTCTAGCCCTAATGAGAGAAGCATGAGGGATGGGACAAGGGACATGTTGTATTTTTATTCAAAGATTCAGTATCTTTCTGTGCTCCCTCGATTTGATTATTCATCCATTCGGAGATATGTACTGAATAATTACTTTATTCCAAGTACTATGCAAATGATTAGGATTGGAATTGTGAACAAGATAAAATCCTATCTTCGTGAAAAACCAGAAGAGAAAGGACAGCTGTATTTTCCACAATTTTGAACCAAAGTCTGGGGTCTGCCCTCTGACATATTTGATTGACCAACCTTTGTAAAATACAAGAGTTCTCATCTTGGCTCTGCTAGTAACCTAATGTGTAATCTAAAACAAGTCTAAATACCTTTGGCCTTCAGTTTGCCACCTGTAAAATGGAGACAATGGCACCTGTTTTAACACTCACTATATACGGAGTTAAGACATCAAGTTTTATAAAGCACTACATAAATAAATCATTTAATTACAAATACTAGAAAACACCTGTAGTGAAAATAGTTGTTAAGAGTTAGCATTCTACTTGTTAACCAAATTCAAGTCTAACAATAAATACCTGCTGTCTGAAATGAGAGCCAAAACAGAGAAGTGGTGATTGTAAAACATTTTCACTCTGCATCTTGAGGAACATATGATACTGAATTCTGCACAAGGTTAGAAGCTAGAACATACTGTTTTGCAGTTTTATTTGAATTAATCACAAACTATGTAAGAAAAAAACACATATTTTTCATCTAATACATTTTGGAATTATGGAAAAATAAGAGAAGTATGACAAACAGGATTTTTATACATGAATAGGATTTTCTTTAATGAACAAATACATTTATTTCAATGACTCCAGGGAAAGAAGTTAGAGGAAAAGCCCAAGATGTACATCTTTGGTGTCTTTTATTTCTTTCCCACTCTCTACCTCTCTCTTCACCAAAGGAAAGATTAGAAGCTAGAACATACTGTTTTGCAGTTTTATTTGAATTAATCACAAACTATGTAAGAAAAAAACACATATTTTTCATCTAATACATTTTGGAATTATGGAAAAATAAGAGAAGTATGACAAACAGGATTTTTATACATGAATAGGATTTTCTTTAATGAACAAATACATTTATTTCAATGACTCCAGGGAAAGAAGTTAGAGGAAAAGCCCAAGATGTACATCTTTGGTGTCTTTTATTTCTTTCCCACTCTCTACCTCTCCTCTTCACCAAAGGAAAGGAGCTAAAATTGTGAGCAGGAGGTTTTTACATTCTCCCATAATTCAAATATATATATATTTTTTGAAAAGGGGGCAGGTACATCTCAAGCTTTGATCCAGAATGCTCACTTTCAGCTCCAGAGAGGATGATAAAAGGCAAATAAATATACAGTGAACAAACAATGGTAGTCACACAGAGAAAATTTTTTCTACATCTAATACATAAATGAGCCTGAATATTGAGTGGCTTTACTCTCTTCATGGGCTTCCCAGGTGGTTCAGTGGTAAAGAATCTGCTTGCCAGTGCAAGAGACATGGATTTGATCCTTGGTCTGGGAAAATCCCCTGGAGAGGTAAATGGCAAACCACTCCAGTATTCTTGCCTGGAAAAACCCCATGGACAGAAGAGCCTGGCAAAATACAGTCCACAGGGTTACAAACAGTCGGACATGACTTAGCGACTGAACAACAACTGTTAGGTAGAAAATATATTTGTAACAGAGGGAATATGAAAAAAAAAAAAAACAGATGGGTCTACTGGGTTCCTTACAGCAGCAAGTGCCTAAGGGTTCTTACTTTTAGACAAAGAGGACAATGGATTTAAACCTGTTGTCAAGGCAAACACACAAACCTGCCTTTGTGGGAGGAGTCAGTCACTGAATGTGTAAGCACAAGAAGCATGGGGAACTCACGGCAGCTCATCAAGACGGGCTGCTCTGTCTGTGGGTCCAGGCACACACATGGGAATGCTGCAACCCTTTAGCAAACACACAACTTTCCTTGCCACGTTTGGTGTGGTGACCCGACTTAACCCAAAAGCATACTTCCCATCAAGCAGAAGGTTAAACCTGCCTTTGTGGGAGGAGTCAGTCACTGAATGTGTAAGCACAAGAAGCATGGGGAACTCACGGCAGCTCATCAAGACGGGCTGCTCTGTCTGTGGGTCCAGGCACACACATGGGAATGCTGCAACCCTTTAGCAAACACACAACTTTCCTTGCCACGTTTGGTGTGGTGACCCGACTTAACCCAAAAGCATACTTCCCATCAAGCAGAAGGTTATCTGACACGGTGTGACTAATCACCTAGTTATTGTAGGATGGCAGGGTAGCTTCAATGAGTAAACATTCTAACACACTCTCCTTTCAGGAAAACATAGACAAGGTAGTGAGGGAAAGTCCCTTATAAGCTTAAATACTTAATAATTTCATGGGGTAAAAGTTTAATACCAGTTCCTTGCTGGCAGAAGTAAGAGAAGGGCAGAAAGAGTCCCTGAGAAACAATGGGAAAACCACACACCATAAAAAAAAAGCATCAGAAATTTGCCCATCTATTGTTATTATTCAGTTGCTAAGCTGTGGCCAACTTTTGCAACCCCATGGACTACAGCACACCAGGCTTCCCTGTCCTTGACTATCTCCCAGAGTTTGCTCATGTGCACTGAGTCGGTGATACTATCTAACCATCTCACCCTCTGATACCCTCTTCTCCTCTGGCCTTCAATCTTTCCCAGAATTTGCCCATTATAGAATGCAATTCTACACACTGGCAGAAGAGCTACAGAGGGATAAGATTTCAGTACAGACTTTCAAAAATTAACAGTATCACTACAAAGACACCATAGAAACACAAGGAGGAAAACATATGACAGTTGTACCATCACTAACTCATAGAAAATGCCTTATAGAAACATCAGCATAAAGAGAAAATATATCTTAACCCAAAACCATCTGATGGCTGAACTCTAGCTGCCTTGTAAACAGGATCTTTGTCTTTGCTTTTCTCCCAGCAGCTGACTGCAATTTTGGTAGTTTAAATGAGCTTGAGTTTTTCTACAGATGAAACTTATGTATATGATGTTTGCATTTCTGAAATCTTTCTTTAGCCATATAAGGCTCTGGTGGATACAAATACAAATAATAAGACACACATATGCAGGCACATGCACACATTAAACAGTGATATATACTTCCCATATCCAGATCTTGGGAGTGGGAACATAGTCTTTGATAATGTAAAGTATAAAGGCTGTGAAAAGAAACAAAGAAGGCCACTACATAAAGATTAAAGGATCAACCCAAGAAGAAGATATAACAATTATAAATATATATGCACCCAACA
>SJYC01019595.1:0-20396 GCA_006408675.1 Madoqua kirkii
TTTAGTGATAAGTCTCATGACCTTTAGATTACCTATTGCATTCAATTTTATTTTTAGTCCTTTCAGTTATCTTCCTGACCTCAGATATTTTACACTGAATTAATTCCTATGTGGAAGAGTTTCATCTTCATTGTGGGGGGTATGAGTCATTATTACTTTCATCTTATGCACAGCATTTCCCCATAGTCATTTCGGTAGTAATGAACTATTTAAGCATTTCTGAATATAGAGAGTAGGCATGAATTTGATGGTCATTTATTTGGAGTAAGGAAAATGATCTTATAATGTTAGTGATTATGCTAATTACTTCAAAGGGGTGGATTCAGCATGTGAATAGAGAAATGAAGCATGAGACACTAATAACATTGCTGAAACACACAAACAGCATCTGTAAATGGTTTAACCTTATGTAGCATTAGACAAATAAGTTAATTAAAATTACATAGGATATTATTAGATTAAAACTTGATCAGCTTTTTTATTACATGTCTTTATTATTCTCCTTGTGTGGATTTTGTTATCAATATCTTATATGCAATTTTGTGAGCTCTTCACTTCAGAACTGAAATAAATCATTGCCCTTAATATTGCCTATATGCGGTAGATATTTCAGTTCCTTAGAGAAAACAAGAGTGTCTCTAGGTCAGCTTGCTTTCATAATAGTGTTGGGGAGCCCAAACTCAGCACAGAAATAGGCAGAGTGGTGCATAATTTGCAGGTAATGACGAAGATATAGCAAACTGAATTTCAATTCAGTCTGCCCAACAAGCTAGGAAATGCACATAGCTAATTCAAACAAGGTTTAGTGGAGGGAAAAAAAAATCACTTACTGCTACTCTTCTTAAAATGGATTGTGCATGTTATTTAATTATTAGTACCATTGCTCTGAATTAATTAAGTAACCACAGTCTTGCTAGATATTATGAAATACAGACAGAGATGCAGTGTAGAATCCGGGATTGACATTCTATTTAAACATCCAGGAAAACAAGCATGTACCAGGTGGTCTCAGTGAGAATAAGGCAGTTGGCCTAGAAGGACGAAAGGAGAACTGGAAAACTCTGCATGGGTAATAATGGGAAATAGAATATTTGTTTCTTTTTCTCACTGTGTGTCTCAGCATAGGTATGTATATGGGATTGTATTATTAAATTCAAATCAACTTCCATGTGCTTATTTTGTTTCCTTCTTAACTGTAGAAATATTTTATAGTCCTACATTAGACAATGCAGAAAGAAGAAAAATATATATTAATAATGGGAAGAACACTTGTGATTGACATTCTCCTCTTAATGACTTTAAATGAAAATATTTATTATCACTATCTTAGAGTATAGTTTTTATATTCTAAGATGTTTTCATAAACAGTATAATACTATCTCAGAAAAAAACTATCATGATTCAATTGGGAATTCATCCAGAACTATCTAGATTTTAAACAAATGCTATATAAATGATATTTACTTATTCAAAAATAATCAATCGAATACTAAGTGGCAGATAGTTCATCTGCATGGGTAATAATGGGAAATAGAATATTTGTTTCTTTTTCTCACTGTGTGTCTCAGCATAGGTATGTATATGGGATTGTATTATTAAATTCAAATCAACTTCCATGTGCTTATTTTGTTTCCTTCTTAACTGTAGAAATATTTTATAGTCCTACATTAGACAATGCAGAAAGAAGAAAAATATATATTAATAATGGGAAGAACACTTGTGATTGACATTCTCCTCTTAATGACTTTAAATGAAAATATTTATTATCACTATCTTAGAGTATAGTTTTTATATTCTAAGATGTTTTCATAAACAGTATAATACTATCTCAGAAAAAAACTATCATGATTCAATTGGGAATTCATCCAGAACTATCTAGATTTTAAACAAATGCTATATAAATGATATTTACTTATTCAAAAATAATCAATCGAATACTAAGTGGCAGATAGTTCATCAATTTCCTTTTTCCTTTATTTAATAATCAACTTTCTGACATCTAGATTTGAACTGTGTTTTCTGTCTTCTCTTACAGCCTGGAGTGCCACGTGGCTAGATTCCAGCCTGAATAGAGAAGAGACAGCATGCCTCCTGAAAGGTAAGGACACTTCTTGTTTTACTTTACACTGTGTGGGAGATATTCTAATATGAAGCCACTCAACTCCAGCCAGTATATCAGAGAGAAACAAACTCTAATATTATAAAAGCCCTTGCATTTTGAAGTCTCTTTATTATGCCAGCTTTGCTGATTGGTTAAATAATACAGGTGTTAAAATTAGTGATGTTGAGAACATTTTCATATACCTCTTCACCATCTGAATACTTTTTAAAGAAAAATGTAATGTCTGTTCAAGTTTTGCCAATATTGTTTTTTGTTGTTACTGAGTTATAGGAGTTCTTTGTATATTATGGTTATTAACACCTTATCAGATGTGTAGTTTGCACAAATATTTTCTCCCTTTCTGTAGGTTGCCTTTCCCTTTGTTGAAGTTTTCTTTTGCTGTGTAGAAGCTTTTTGGTGTTATGTGGTCCCATTAAAAAAAATATAGTTTGTTGTTTATGCTTTAGGTGTCATATGTAAAAAAAAATTATGCAAAGACACACATCAAACAGCTTTTTCTCTATGTTTTGTCCTAGAGGTTTTATGACTTCAAGTCTTATATTTAAGGCTTTAATTCATTCTGAGTTAATTTTTGTAAGTGGTTTAATGTAGAGGTCTATTTCATCCTTTACATGTGAATGTCTAATTTTGTGTTTCAATTTTCATTTGTCTCAAATACTTTTTCATTTTCCTTATAACTTCTACTTTGATCTACTCATTGTTTAGGTCTGTGATGCTTAATTTCCATATTTGTGAGCTTTCCAGTTTTCCATTACACAATTGTGGGAAAATAATACTTGATATGATTTCCATATTCTTAAATTTGCTAAGATTTGTATTGCACCTAGCATATGATCTATCCTGGAAAAGGTTTCATGTGCATTTGAGGATTATATGCAACAGCATTCTCCTTTTGCTGGATGAAATGTTCACTACTTACATATTGGGTCCATTTTGGTTTATGGGCTTCCCTGTGGATCAGATGGTAAAGAATCCACCTGCAATGCAGAGACCTGTGTTGATCCCTATGCTGGGAAGATCTCTTGGAGAAGGGAATGGGACCTACTCCAGTATTCTTGCCTGGAGAATCCCCATGGACAGAAGAGCCGGGTGGGCTACAGTTCATGGGGTCAAAAAGAGTTGAACACGACTGAGTGGCTAAGTACAATAATTTGGTTTCTATGTTGTTCAAATCTATCGCTTCATTATTAACTCTCTTTTTGGATGATATATCAAATGTATATTATGAGAAATGCTGGGCTGAATGAAACACAAGCTGGAATCAAGATTGCTGGGAGAAATATCAATAACCTCAGATATACAGATGACACCATCCTTATGGCAGAAAGCAAAGATGAACTAAAGAGCCTCTTGATGAAAGTGAAAGAGGAGTGTGAAAAAGTTGGCCTAAAGCTCAACATTCAGAAAACGAAGATTATGGCATCTGGTCCCATCACTTCATGGCAAATAGATGGGGAAACAGTGGAAACAGTTACAGACTTTATTTTCTTGGGCTCCAAAATCACTGAAGATGGTGAGTACAGCCATGAAATTAAAAGACACTTGCTCCTCGGGAGAAAAGTTATGACCAACCTAGACAGCATATTAAAAAGCAGAGACATTATTTTGCTAACAAAGGTCCATCTAGTCAAAGATATGGTCTTTCCAGTAGTCATGTATGGATGTGAGATTTGGACTATAAAGAAAGCTGAGTGCCGAAGATTTGATGCTTTTGAACTGTGGTGTTGGAGAAGACTCTTTAGACTCCCTTGGACTGCAAGGAGATCCAGCTAGTCCATCCTAAACGAAATCAGTCCTGAATATACATATGAAGGGCTGATGCTGAAGCTGAAACTCCAATATTTGGCCACCTGATGTGAAGAACTGATGTGAAGAACTGTGGAAAAGACCCCGATGCTGGGAAATATTGAAGGTGGAAGGAGAAGGGGGCAACAGAGGATGAGATGGTTGGATGGCATCATCGATTCAAGGACATGAGTTTGAGTAAACTCCGAGAGGTGGCGATGGACAGGGAGGCCTAGCGTTCTGCAGTCGATGTGGTTGCAAAGAGTCGACAGGACTGAGTGACTGAATTGAACTGAACTGATCCAATGTTGAGAGTGCTGGATATTAACGTACCCAAGCATTATTATATTGCTGTTTGTTTCTCCTTTTAGTTTTGTTATTGTTTGCTTTTGATATTTAGGTACTCCAATGTAGGAAGCACAAACATTTATAATTGTTTGTATCTTTCTGATGAACTGACCACCTTATAATTATATACTGACCTTCTTTGTCTCCTTTTACCATTTTTAGGTTAAAATCTGTTTCGTCTGATATAGTTTTGGTGGTGGTGGTTTAGTCGCTAAGTTGTGTCCGACTCTTGCAACCCCATGGACTACAGCCCTTCTGGCTCCTCTGTCCATGGGATTCTCCAGGCAAGAATACTGGAGTTGGTTTTCATTCCCTTCTCCAGGGGATCTTCCCAACCCAGGAATCGAACCCAGGTCTCCTGCATTGCAGGCAGACTCTACCGACTGAGCTACAAGGGAAGCCTCAATACAGGTTTGGCTACTCCTAATTTCTTTTGGTTAATATTTGCTTGAAATACCATTTTCCATCTCTTCCCTCTCAGTCTGAAGTGAAGTGAAATTGCTCAGTCATGTCTGATTCTTTGTGAGCCCATGGGCTGTAGCCTGCCAGGCTCCTCTGTCCATGGGATTTTCCAGGCAATAGTCCTGGAGTGGATTGCCATTTCCTTCTCCAGGGGATCTTCCCAACCCAGGGATCAAACCTGGGTCTCCCGCATTGTAGACAGACGCTTTACCGTCTGAGCCACCAGGTAAATCTGTGTCTTTAAAATTAGGCAGCGGCTCACTGGACCTTATTTTTCTACTCATTCAGCCAACTATGTCTTTTGATTAGAGAATTTAATCTATTTACATTTAGAGTAGTTACTGGTATATAAAGACTTTACTATTTCCATTTTTTAAATTGTTTTCTAAATATTTTTTAGATAGAGTTCCTCTTATTCTTGCTGTCCTCTTTGTGATATGATGATTTTTTCTAGCAATATACTTTGACTCTTCTATCATAATCTTTTGTCTCACCACATTTATTTCCTTGTGGTTATACTGAAAATTACATAAAATATCTTGTATTTCTAACACCCTATTTTAAGCTAATAGCAATTTAACTTTGATAGCCTTCCTAAAGTTTACACTATTAGCTCTGCCTCACATTTTAGGTTATTGATGTTACAATTTATTAATACTGTATATCTAAAAACCAAATTATTATAATCACGATTATTTTTAGCATTTTTGCTTTATTTACCTCTTACAATACTAAAGAATATGACTGACTATATATTTACTTTTATCAGTGAATTTTGTACCTATGCATATGTTTTTATGGTATTAATTAGCACACTTCTATTTCTGTGTCAAGAGCTTCCTTTAGCATTTTTTGTGAAGCATGTATATTTGCTGAGAAACTCCTGCAGCTTTTGTTTGTTCTGGAAAGTCTCTGCGCATGCTCTGAATTCAGGAGTGGTCGTGCTGCCTGTTGGGAACACTTGAGCAGGACTTCTGGCTTGGTTCTCTGCTCAAACACGGCTGTGGGCTGGGCTCTGCAGTTGCCTGGATTACGCTCACCAGGCTTCCTAGTGAGGGGCTGGTCTGGTGAATTGTGAACAGTCTTTAGCATTTTTTGTGAAGCATGTATATTTGCTGAGAAACTCCTGCAGCTTTTGTTTGTTCTGGAAAGTCTCTGCGCATGCTCTGAATTCAGGAGTGGTCGTGCTGCCTGTTGGGAACACTTGAGCAGGACTTCTGGCTTGGTTCTCTGCTCAAACACGGCTGTGGGCTGGGCTCTGCAGTTGCCTGGATTACGCTCACCAGGCTTCCTAGTGAGGGGATGGTCTGGTGAATTGTGAACAGGGGGCTGGGCACTGAACTCAATAGTAAGCAGTGTTATGAATTAGTTTCAGGGCCTGGTTACATCAACAGAATAGGCCTCAAAGCTGGCATGCCTAGTTGTTTGGGGACCCAAAGCAAACATATTTATGCACTGAGCTCCCTGGCCACATGGGCCAGCTGGCTTTGTTCTGCAGACAAGCACATCACTAGCTGGGCTCCTTGTTTACTCGCCATTATAAACAGGGCTGTAGAATGGGTTATATAGCTTTCTGGACGCTCTGGTTCATCTTTCTAGTGGGGTGGGTCTTTAATGCTGTTTTCACGGCTGCACATTAGCTTCCTCGCCTGAGTTGGGCCACAGGACAGACTCCAAGGTTGTCTAGGCTCACTATTTGGTGCTAAATCAGACAGAGCTGCACACCAACTCCCTGGCCAGACAGGGCAACTGACTTGGCTTTACACATAGCAGAGCTGCTGGCCAGGCTCTCTGCTCAGATGCTGCTAGGCCCTTTCCAGGTGCTCTGGCATGGTTTCCTGGTCAAGTGGGGCTGGGGTGTCACTCAGTAGTAGGTGGGGCTGTGAATTAGCTTCCCTATCTGGGCAGGGCAGCAGAACCAGCTTCAAAGCTGGCAAGCAAGACTTGTTGGTTGAGATCCCAAGTCAGGCAGAATTGTGCATGAAGCCCCCTAACCAGATTGCTGGTATGGCCCTGTAGGAGGGCGGAGCCACTGACCAGGCTGTATGCTTCAATGCTGCTGGGCACAGTTTCCCAGATGTTCTAGCCAGGCTTCCTGAGTGGGTGGAATAAAGTGTTCCCTCAACAGTGGGTAAGGCAATTAATTCATTTCCCTCTGATGGGGAAGAGGAAGAGAAGCGGAATAAGTTCTAAGGCTGGTAAGGCTCATTTTGGGGGAGGCGGGTACCCACTCAGGAAGAACTACGCAGCAAACTCTCTGGCCAAATGAGGCTGCCATCTGGACTCTGCAGAAGGACAAAGCCACTGGCCAGACTTTTCCTGAGTGCTGAGGGGTCATGCTTTGTGGGCACTCTGTCCAGGTTTTCTGGTTGGTCAAGGCTGGGGGCTGCACTCAACAGTGGACAGGGCTATGAATTAGCTTTGCTGCCTGGGTGACAGGGCAGAACAGGCAATAAGACCTGCAAAAACTATGCTTGCAGATCTCAAATCAGGCAGAAGTGCATGCTGAGTGGCCTGGCATGGCTGAAGGGCCACTATCCTGACTCTACAGATGGCCAGCACTGCCAACTAGACTCTTTTCTTGAGTGCTGCTAGGCTAGACAGCTTCCCAGGTGCCCAGCAAGGCTTCCTGCTCAGGCAGGGCTGGGGCTACACTCGGCAGTAGGAAGGTTATGGAATAATGTCTCTACCTAAGCTTGGAGGGGGTAGTCTCAGAGCAGTCTCTAAGGCAAAGAGTTGCCATTGGGGATCCCAAATCAGGCAGTACCACCCACTAAGTTGCCTGGCCAGATGGGGCTGCTATCTTGGCTGTGCAGATGGGCAAACTGCTAGCTGGGATTTCTACTTGGGTGCTTCTGTGAGTAGGAACTCAGTATGCCAAAATCTGAGTCCTGGTTGCCTTAAGCCCTGCCCCCTCTTCCCCATCACAGCCTGGCCTCTGGAAGTCAAGCCCCGTAAGATCCCCCTGCAATCCTGTGATGTGAGGCCTTATTAATGGGCTTCATGGGAACTGGCATCCAGTGCTACGGAAGTTGGATATAAACCTTGGGTTCTCCTTTGCCCACTAGGGAAACAATGGGCCCATGGGGTCCCTCTCAGTACGCTGTTGTGCCAGCCTGGGGGAGCGGCGAAGCAGTGGAGTGTAGTCATTCTGCTTCCCTTTCTAATGCAGTCCTTCTCCATTCCTGTGACCCAGGAAGATGCTCCAGCATCCCCTCTGTGTTCTAGAATTTACACAATG
This sequence comes from Madoqua kirkii, assembly GCA_006408675.1. Classification (NCBI taxonomy): domain Eukaryota; kingdom Metazoa; phylum Chordata; class Mammalia; order Artiodactyla; family Bovidae; genus Madoqua; species Madoqua kirkii. The sequence continues at coordinate 7,959 of SJYC01019595.1, forward strand.
CTGTCTTTTCTATGAATAGTTGTTAGTGAGCCTTCTTGTAAAGGGAACTGAAGTCAGGAACAACCTCTATTGCCATCTTGATGACATCACCAAAAATCCATTAGTTTCTAACAATGAAATGTAAGCTTAAGATAGGTCTTAAAAAGGGAAATTCAAAGACAATGAATCAAAAGAAAATAAAATGAGAAGAAAAAATTGCTTTCTTTTGAAAGAATCTGCTTAGTAATCTCAGATATTTAAAGTTAACAGGATATATTGTAGTGACAATTTTCATTTTAAATATCCACCCAATAAGAAAGAAAAGTTAGACAAGAGGGTTTAGAATCAGTGACTTAGAATTACAGAAATGATATTCTTCAATGATTTCAATCATATGAAGGAAAATTTTCTTGTCGATTTTTATTTTAGTTTGTAAAAATTTATTATTTTCCCTTAGAGTCCTCACACAAGGTAAAAAAGCCCACTATAGTGAAAAAAAGTTCACTAACATAGGCTATGAAATTTAATTGATGTGAAAAATAAGGTCCAGACAGGTTGCTTACCCTATGCCTGTACTGCTCATTACCAAGAGATATGGGACTTGGTACTTTATGTCTTAGCACAGGTTTTTAGTGTTTATCACTCTTTCCTGGTGGTTTACATTTTGAACTTTAGATGGTTTTCCTCCAAGGACTTGATATATTTTGCTTCTATCAATGAATGTTTAAGAATTAAAAGTTCATTTTAAACCAAACTAACATAATCAAAATTTGATGGAGAAAGTAAATAGAAAATATCAAATACAGCTGACCCTTGAAAAATATGAATTTGAACTGCACAGGTCTACCTATATGCAGATATTTTTCAATAGTAAGTAGTACTCTATTATGCAGTTCCTGGTTGGTTGAATCTGCAGATGTACAGGAACCATGGATACACACGGCTGACCAAGTTATAAGTGGATTAGCCCCCTCATTGTTCAAGGCCAACTGTATATCTCAAAGCAACAAATAACCTTTTGATTTTCCAGTACTTTTATTTATTATTGCTATTTCACCTGCCAATGAGTGATTTTCCCATATGGTGGTTTATGAATAGGCTTCTACCCCAGATCTCCTAAGACAGCTTGGGAGAAAACATAATGCTCAGGTCAATTCATGATCACTTAAGAATTTCTGAGAACCATGGTGGATATAATAGTATCACAGAAATAATGATTGAGCATTTCTAAATGTTGTTAGACATTACAGTGGGTATTTAGAAGCTAATTTTATACTATTATCTGAGAAACAGAATTTTAAAAATAATGGGGAAATTTAGTGAATAGTATATATGCACATATAGGCAAACAGTATGTAGAATGGCCCCCAAAATGACTTGTCTATCAGCCTATGTGTGTGTGTGTGTGCGTGTGTGTGTGCGCGTGCATGTGAGTGCATGCGTGTGAGTGTGTGGGCTTAGTCGCTCAGTTGTGAACAGTACTAGTTAATCCAATGACTAGGGAAGCATCCCAAATCCAAGATTTTACGAAAGGAATAATACCTTTAAAATGCATTGATAGTAACTGTTTTATGTTTCAAGTCTATTATAATTTTTTAAGTACTTAGAAATGTAGTTATGTTTCAAATTAAGGTATACTAGTTCTCAGTATTGAAACATTTAAAATACATTCACCAAGTCCTTGAAAGTATGTGCATACATTTGGACATATTGTCCTTGTGGCAGAATGTGGGTCACAAAAAGTAATAAACTTTCATTTTTAAAATAGAAATATACTGAGGCATAAATGTATTGCTTATAATGTATCAGTCTGCAGGGTATGATTTTTCTCATAATAGGAAATGGCAGAAGCAGGTAACTATATTCTTCTGATGCAAAATGGAACTGAACACTCTTTTGCAATCACAGTGCCCAGGCTCTGCTGGTCCTAGTGCAGAAACCATAACAATTTGCATATTTTAATCTAGAGGTGAGGGACCCCTGTCAATGTAACAGCTTGGACCGGGTCAGCAAGGAGAAATCGAGAAAAGAGAAATAATTGAAAAGGCAGTTCCCAACAAAATGAAATTTGTCTCGTTGTCACTTAAGGTTGTCTTCCTGTCTTTCTCAGGGAGCAAGGTCAGCTTAAGATGGAAGGGAGAGTAGGGCATGGTAGATCACTAAGGACCAAGTATAATTTTTTTTAATAACAGTGGAAATTGCAATATATATTTATGAGGAAAAGAATGCACATAGTTTTCTGGTTAAGAGTCGGCAGATGTTCTCTGAGTTGAAATATTGCAGACGTGGACACAGCCGATCCACAGTTTGTCCTCAAAGACAAGCAGGTTGCCGAGGAGTGAAGTACTTAATGAAATAATTTAGTGTGACATATTGATATTGAAGGCTGGAAGGCAGAAAAGGATTTGCAACAGAATTAAGGTATGTCTCTCTTAAAATGGTTCCCCATTCCTTTCTCAGAGCACTGATAGGAGATTTCATGAGAAAAGAAGCCCGTTTTTCTTGCTTTCTCCAAGTTGAAGCTAAAACAGAGATGGCAATGTGAAGTTCAGTAACTGTGGCCACATGAAAATCTCACTGGAGTACAGTCCAAAGGAAAGTCAAGTCAGAAAATGATTCTTTGGTTCTGTTTGAGAGAGGTTTTAATCTCAGCAATGTCATGTGTTTTCAGTTAAAATGTACATTCGTGGAAAAAAAGAAAAAACAGACGAGGGCACCGACAGTAAGGGGAATTGGGCTTGGGGAATGTTAGCTTTAGATACAGGCAATGGAGGACGGTTAGGGCTATTATCAGAGCATAAGAACAGCAGCCACATTTCAGCTGAGAGCAGGGATAAACACTGTCACAAGGATCTGAATATATTTTAAGAAAAAAAACAAAACAAAAAACGTGGCTTGAGAAAATGAAGATAAGCGTTTCGTGTTCCCGGTATAGTTTCATCATTGACATAAAGAGAGAACACAAAAAGCCATATTCTCCGGGTGGCAAACTGTTTTCTGTCCTGACACATTGGAGAGGAACACACTCATCATGTGGCTTGATACATCAGTGATTCTCACCTGGTGGGACGTTGCACACCAGTCGCCAGATAGGCAGCATGAAATGTCTAAGAGCTCCCTTTCCTCCCTAGTTGAGAATCAAGGTATAGCATCCATTTCTAGGGAAAGAATCAAGCTATTGGGGTGACAGTGCTAGCTCTTTTGGTGTGCAACCTTAGACAAATTAATTAATAATGCCAAATTTTAGTCTTTTCAGCCTGAAAAAATACTTTGCTCTACTTCACATTTTTCATGAAACAATAAACACAGTGTACTATTTTCACTTATAAAATATGTTGCAAGTTTAAGTTCTTATTAACTGATGGTGATGAGTGTATATACTTGGCTTCTAGATTCTTACTCTGTTTGCTTACTTGTTTTCCCTGAAGCCAAATCCCAAATACCTATGTTTCCTGTTTGCCCCAGACAGAATGTTTCACCAGCTGCTACATACTTACTGTCCAGGGCATCTCATGAGGGGTGGACTTGTTCTCATGAGTCCATTTTCAATACAAAGAAAAAGTGCAGCTCCAGAAATGGCCCCCAAATTCCTAATGACTCAAATTCATTGTGGTTTTTCCCCCTTTAAAAAATAAAAATGTGTATTTAGTTATAAAACATATCTAATAATGAGGTCATGTGAAACTTAGTCCTGGTGAGAAGCTGCTAAGTAGCAGTTCTGGAAAGAAAGCTTACAGAATATACTTGGCAATGCTGAGCATTTCCATTAAAAAGAAAGACCACACAACACTTGCTATGAAAGATATTACATTTTCTCCAGGGAAGGAATATTTTCTCTTTCATCCTAGAGGTTCTCTAATGACTTTAAAGCATCTTTGCAAATTATTTTACCTAAAGTTATTAAAACTCACAAAAATTTGCCATACAATAATAAAGTGGAAACTGTTAGTACCCCAAGCAAACAGATACAAACAGTAGTCCTAAGAAATTATGACCTGTCTAAAACCTCTGGGAAAATATGGTTACATCCAGAAATAGAATCTGAGCCGCTGACTCTAAACATTGGGCAACACTTCCTCTCTTCAGAATTATTATTGGTAATAACCTCTTCACATAAACAGCCTCCTGCTCCTTGAGAATGGATGAGATCATACTCACAAGTCACCCTTTCTTTCCATAAGAAATACTGCAGTCATGGCCAATGAGCTAATTCATAGAATTTTCTTGAGCCATAGTGAACACATTCACATGTACTCATGCACACACAAAGTCCCCTTCTCAGTTCATTTTGTCCTGGTTTGTTTTCTTAAGCCGAGCTCTAGTTGAAATTTTAATTTCAAGCTTTAGCTCACAATTTTTGCTTAAATTTCACACTCTTGTCTTTTTCTATTCTGACTTGTTCTTCCCTGCCTAAATTACATAATGAAGAACTAGACCATGGTAGAATGGATTTTAATAGATTTTATAATTTAGCTATTGTTACTTCCACAAAGACTGTTAATTCAACTAGCAGGTATTATGGACATGAGGTAGAATTTGGAAGGTTGAAAATCATTCATCCTTGATTGTGAAAAGTTATCTGATAATTTAAAGTGATCACATCAGATGACAATTGGTCGTAAAGGTGCTGAAAAATGAATATTTTTAAGAAAAAAATAGAGGCAAATAATATTTCAATATAATTTAGGTAATTGTGCAATATATATATATATATATATATATACACACACACATATAAATATATATACTCACACACACACACACACACACACACACACACACACACAGATAGATATATATACCCTTCCTTGCCAGAATACTCCGGAAAAAGAAAATGGAAAAGATAGTAATAGTAAACAGAAACTGGCTCTTCAGTGACCAGCTGGATTTACAGTCAAAAAGCACTTTGTCCATGCGTGTGGTTTATAAAAGACTGTTGGCATACATTGGGTTTTAGGTCAAACTGGCACAGGAGGGCAAAAGCCATTTCCAGCTTCATCTTTATATATGAAAGAGGATATTCTGGCTACATTGTTGGTGACCAGCAGTTCTTGATTCATTCCTGCAATCTTTCCATTTAATGCTCGTGAAAACAGGAAAAGCAATGCAGTTTCAACAACAGTGGAAACTAGAAATATTGGTCAAAAATGTGTCAGGCAAAAGTTGGAGAATCAACTAAGCTTAGCCTGGAGGCAGAATGGTAAAGTCACATGTGTTAAGGTGGAGAATTTCCATCTACACAGACTCAGAGAGGCAGAGGTCCCCTTTCTGTTCCATGAAAGCTCCTCAGTATGGAATTCAAACACATTGTTCCACCCTCTGGCCCCTCTCTAGTGTTTAATGTGTTTCTCAGCTCAGTCGTCCTCAGGAATGAAGCATTGCCGAGGCCAATGTGAATGTGGTAACCTTTTAGATCCAGATGTTGGGATATTTATTTCCCCATTTGGATTTTTTTGCAGTGCAAGAAATACAGATCACTTTAGGCTGTCCAGAGTAAGACTCTTCCCTTATGATAAAATAATCAGATCATAAGACCATGGGGTTGTTACTCAGGCCAATGGATCCTTACTAAAGACCACACAGAAGCAGAAAGTTGATTGAGATTGTAAACATAATGACCTCCTGTGACATGAGATTGAAAGGATGATTCTAAGTGGGCTCAGATAAAATTAATACCAACGGATTAATACTGTTCTTTTCAAGTACAAGAAAATATCTTTTCAAAACAAATAAGTATCATTTGAAGTGATTCTACTCTATAAAACACAGAAACTATAGTACTGGAAAAGAACATATTTTGAAAACATTTATAATTTTAGAAAAGCTTGGAAATATAATATTTGGTTCTAACAATTTTAGGAAAACAATGAGAATCAACTAAGCTTAGCCTGGAGGCAGAATGGTAAAGTCACATGTGTTAAGGTGGAGAATTTCCATCTACACAGACTCAGAGAGGCAGAGGTCCCCTTTCTGTTCCATGAAAGCTCCTCAGTATGGAATTCAAACACATTGTTCCACCCTCTGGCCCCTCTCTAGTGTTTAATGTGTTTCTCAGCTCAGTCGTCCTCAGGAATGAAGCATTGCCGAGGCCAATGTGAATGTGGTAACCTTTTAGATCCAGATGTTGGGATATTTATTTCCCCATTTGGATTTTTTTGCAGTGCAAGAAATACAGATCACTTTAGGCTGTCCAGAGTAAGACTCTTCCCTTATGATAAAATAATCAGATCATAAGACCATGGGGTTGTTACTCAGGCCAATGGATCCTTACTAAAGACCACACAGAAGCAGAAAGTTGATTGAGATTGTAAACATAATGACCTCCTGTGACATGAGATTGAAAGGATGATTCTAAGTGGGCTCAGATAAAATTAATACCAACGGATTAATACTGTTCTTTTCAAGTACAAGAAAACATCTTTTCAAAACAAATAAGTATCATTTGAAGTGATTCTACTCTATAAAACACAGAAACTATAGTACTGGAAAAGAACATATTTTGAAAACATTTATAATTTTAGAAAAGCTTGGAAATATAATATTTAGGTTCTAACAATTTTAGGAAAACAAGGTTCCTACACAAGCAAGTTTTTAAATTCTTGTTAAAATAACAAACTGAGATAAAGAATGAATTGATGAGACAAAGTAAGATGGTGGTTGGCAGGGGCTGGGGTGTAAGGGTGGGGAGTTAATGGGTACAGAGTTTCAGTTTCATAAGATGAAAGAGGTTTGGAGATGGCTTGATTACACAAAAATGTGAATGTAATACTATTAAACTGTCTGCCTAAAAATTAAGTTGGTAAATTTTATGTTATTTATATTTTATCATCACAATTAATGGGTGGGATGGGGAGTGGAAGGGAGGTACAAGAGGGAGGGGATTGTTTTTAAAGAAACGTAATTAAAGGTAAAAGAAATGAATTAATTGGATGAGGAGCAAGCTAAACAAACCAGAGAAAAAGAAAGCTTACTGTGCAGGTCATGAATAAGAGCATGGGCTTTGGATTAAAAAATGCCCAGTTACTTGTCTTGGTTTCACTATTTTCCATGCTTTTGATCTCAAAAAAGTTAATCTCTGAAAGTCTTATTTTTTTCACCTTTATAAGTGATAGTAATAGTCAATCTTCATAGGATTTTAGAAAAAAATCCATTGAGATAAGACATTCAAATGTTTAAATGGTGTTTGGCATGTAGTTAAGTGCTCAATAAATATTAATTATTATTAATAGATTCTAACACTAAAATGTAATCAAAGATTAAAGTTATTGTTAGAAATAATAAAGAGCTATATCAGCATTCCAGAGTAATAATGAATAAAAACTTGAGTGATTGTCTTTGAACACAGGAGAAAAAAATAAGGAAACAGAAACAATGAGAGAAAAGGCGGGTAAAATCAGAGAAACATCTTCAGCATATGCTTAACTGGTAACACAAAAATGAAATGAAAGTAATATAAATTATAATAGAAGCCAAACTTCCTAAACTAATACTTTAGTATGCAGAACAAATTATGTACCAGATACGTAAATGGAGAAAACAGTGAGACACAGGATTCCTGCAGTCTTATTTTATTTTTCATGTATCCTACAGTTTCAAGTTTTAAATAAAGCTCCTTGACTCTGTCCAGTCAAAGCATTAAAAATAAGAGATCACAACAAACCAGACAACAAAAGCTAGAATTGTTTCATAGTTTTCGTCACAGATAAAGAATTCTAAAAACCAGTCAAGCAACATCAGGGCTCACAGTTCCAGTTGCCATCAGATGTCAGGCAAGTGATGCAAGAGGGTGAAGTCGTGCCAATAGGCACTATGGTGAGCTGGAGACTGCAGATTTAGACTAAAGGCAGAAATTGCCACTCAACTTTAGTTTTGTATTCCCATATGAGAATGGCATTCCAGGGCTGCCAACTGTTATAAGCTTTTGAGAAAAACCAGAAATGCTAATTTTGATATGAAATTTCCAGGTTTTAGACTCATCAGCAAATTTACATTTTCTGTTACTACTCTAAAACCACATCAGCAGACCATATGGTCTCTGAACTAATCCCTAGTCAACAGTTCATAAAGAACAAGAGCTGTAACCTAAATAAAAGAATTCAATTTTTATAGCCAAGTCTTTGTTCACATGTAACAGAAAAATATATTTTCATAAATCAATTGGAAAAGACTCTGATGCTGGGAGGGATTGGGGGCAGGAGGAAAAGGGGACCACAGAGGATGAGATGGCTGGATGGCATCACGGACTCGATGGACATGAGTTTGAGGGAACCCCAGGAGTTGGTGATGAACAGGGAGGCCTGGTGTGCTGTGATTCATGGGGTCTCAAAGAGTTGGACACAACTGAGTGACTGAACTGAACTGAAATCAATTATTTTTCTAGATTTCATAGGTAGCATATCTTTTTCCATTCTTTTGCTTTTAATATAATTCTTTATATTTGTATAATGAATTCTTTTAGGCAGCGTATAGTTGTATTTGTTTTCTGACTTATCATGCAGTCCCTATCAACTTTGGTTTAGACCATCTAGATTTGATGTGATTACTGACCATCTATTATTCTGCTACTTGTTTCCTATCTGTCCCATTTGTACTTTTCTTCTCTTTTCAATTAATTTTTATGATTCTATATTCTTTTGTTGGTGCATTAGTTATAATTCTTTAGTATGTCATCTTCATATTCATTTTAGGGTTTAAAGTACACATCTTTAACTTATCACAATCTAACTTAAAGTGATATATAAATTTATGTATATTATAAGAAAGCTAAAATGATGTAGTTCACTTTCTTCCCTTCCAGTCTTTATTGTTCTTTTATAGGAAATGTACCTCTGGCTGCTTTTTAAGGTTGTTTATTACAGATTTTAGGCAATTTGATTATAATGTGACTTGGGAAAGTCTTTGCTATTAAGTATATCACTTACACTTGAGGCTATTGAGTTTCTTGGATCTGGGGATATATGGTTTTCAGCAGATTCAGAAAAATTGCTCCCATTATTTCTTAAAATATTCTGTCATCCCCAATTTGCTGTCTTTCAGCAACTCTAATCATGTGTTAATATATATTTGTTCCAAGGCTAACTAGTATTATGTTAGAGCTTTTTGGCCTTTATCTTTTCTATTTTTCTTTCATATTACATAGTTCCTATAGATATATCTTCAATTTCATCAATCTTTTCTTCTGCAATATGTATTCAAACATGAATCCCATCCAGTGAAATTTTCTTCTCAGATATTATAGTGTTTATCAGTACAAGTTCAGGTTTTTTGAACTTATGTAATATGTTCAGCCTCTTTTCTAGCTTCTTGAACATATAGAATAGAGATATCATAGCTTTTTAAATGTTCTTGTTTACTAATTCTATCATTTATAGTATTCTGGCTCTCTTCAAATATTATTTTTTACCCCATTTGCTTTCTCTTCTTCTAGAATTCAGTTTTACACATCAGGAGTTGGTAAACTTGTGTTAAAGACCATATCTGATCTAAACTCTAAATAACTAGGGTTTGCCAAGCCATTTGCTGTGTTGCCCCTGCTCAGATATGCCACTGCAATGAGAATGCTGTCATATGCAATATGGAAATGAATGGGCGTGGCTTATGAGAAATATATCTTCTTGTCCAAGTGTTTCCTTTATCAGTATGTAACATCTTGGCATTAAATTGTATTTGTAGGTATAAGATTACTGTGTTATTTTTCTTTTGGTCCATATTTGCTTGATACATCTTAATATTTTTCTTTTCTTACACAACATGGTGTTTACTCTTTTTTAAAAATGCATTATTATATATAGTCTCCACTTTTAACTAGTATGTTTAACTCAATTTTATAGATAACTGTAAATACTAAATATAACTACCAATATATTGGCACTTATTTTTCACGTAAACTTCAAATTTTTTTCTCCATCTGTGCTGTTTGAATGATTTTAATTTATTCTGCTGGTTAAAAATTTCTACATGACATTTATTTATTTCATTTTTGTGGTAGGTGCCCTTCTCCAAAGATCCAAAATCATGATTTTCTTATAACAAATATTTAAATTTTATTATGTACACACACATACACAAATATTATATTTTTTCTTCTGACAGCAAGAGTAACAATCAACTTTCCCAAAAGAACATTTTCCTAGACAAACTATCAATCATTCCTTAGGTTTGCTAACTCATCAAATTGAATAATGTTGAATGTAATTTCCAAGTTAGTCTATATATACTTTTCCATTTGCTCTAGATTTTTTTCCATTCTTTTTCTCTCTTTCTCACACACACACAAACACACATTCACCCACACCCTCAGTCCTTGCCAGCATTAACTGTTACCACAATATTTGATAATTTTAATTATCATATCTCTTCCATCATCTTCTAGATTTGTTCTTTTCTAATTTGATTACATCCTCTAAAATTGTTTTCACTTGGAGTATTTGTTCCTTTCTTTACTTTCTTTTTATCAGTGATCAGAATTTTCTCTTATACTTTGATTTTCTTAAATGTACTTATGTCTCAGTGTAGGTTTTTCATTATCAGTTCTATGGCCCTTCTAATTTAAATTAAAGAAATCTCAGGATTTCCTTAATCCTGAGAAGAATTCCTAAATTCTTATGCATCATTTTTCCATTTGGAACTTCTTTTGTGGCTTAATGTTACTCTTTTTATGGCTAATATCATCTAATACTTCTATATTTATCATACTATTTTAAATTCTTAATCAGTTCCAATACTTTTGCTTAAGATAGTACTGTTTCCAGTTCACGCTTTCTATTTTATTTGCCATCTAGTTATCTTGCTGAGTTCAGGCTCTCCTGGTGTGTCAGCTACTCTGCTTCAGCAGGGTCTCTGAATAGAAAACACAGCCCTGAATTCCTGGAAATGTGTTTTGGGTAATGGCCAAAGGTGAAGATCCAGTCTATGTGAAGTTTGGTGAATTTTAAAAACAGAGGAGGGGTTAAATCCTTGGGCAGAGAGTCTTAGGCATCCCAGAACCTCTGTGGATTCCAGGCTGTTAACAGTTCTCCCACAGGAGTTTCATCTTGTGGGTGATTCATGTCTCATGTTTAATGGTTGCACAGCAATGGGAGGAGGCAGTCTCCCTAGGCTGATATTCATCAGCGAATGCATGTTGTTGGAGAAGAGGGGATAGTGGATGCCCAAGAGCAGCTGGTCAGCCTTCACCTGTTTTTAATAATTCATCACTCAGGCAGGCCTTTGTGCTGCCCAGTGTTATCTCAGAGACACCACTTCAGCAATCTGAGCTGCTGCAGGAAATTTCTGGTGAATGGGAAGCTGATGATTGTCCACAGACAATGTGAAAGAAAGGCAAGGACGTGTTTTAGAAGGCTTTTCTTCTCTGTCTGCTCAAGGGTCATCTTTGGAGCATTCCCATAGGAGGGTGCAACTCCCCATCCTATCATGTAGCAATGATTCTAGACATCCTTCATCCTCGGGGCCTTCTGTTAGTTAGCTTCTCAAAGATGTTTTCCTGTCGGACAATATTACAAAATAAACTTTAAGGTTGATTTGAGGAAACAGCCAGCAGAACAAACATTTTACCATCATGATAGGAATTGGAACCTCACAGTTAGTGGCTTAGTTAATTGTATGGGTAATTTGCATTTATTTGTTGTTTGTTTAAATAGTTTAAAACAAGTCTCCCAATGTGAGGTTTTTTTTTTTTTGCATAGTTTTCTGCTCAGGAGCTCTTCATTAATTTACATGCAACACTTTTATTTAAAGGTATAATGTTATAGCTTTAACATTTCTGTGCCAAAAGGAGGGGTCCATTTCAATGAGAACCACCTCAGTTTAAATTCATGTATTTTAAAAGTGGAAGAAAACGGAAGAGCTTGGGCTGAGATGGTTTCTTGTTTCTTAGTCTCTAATTTAGAATAGTGCTCTCCTGCTAGTAGTTCAAGCTGACAACAGAACATCCTGTAGCATGAAAAGAGCTGAATTACATTTTCCCTTCCTCCTTTAATTTAGGTGCATTTTCAAAATTAGGGATCAAAATGCAAAAATCAAAAAGCAAATTGAAATGCAGAAATTTCTACTTGCAAAAAGTCTGTACAATTTTAATTATAAACACTTCTAAAAACTCTTCTAAAGAGTGCGTATAGTGTGTGTCTGTGTGTGTGAAGAGAGGTGGAATGGATCATTTGAATTACAAAAAAGTCTTGATAACCCCCCACACATCAATTTACCTGTGAACAAAAAGATTCACACTGAGAAAATGGGACTTGGGACTATTTGATAAATTACTACAGACTACTTGAATATTCCATTACCAAAATAATAGCTCATTATAGAACCTCAGAAGAATGTAGTATAATTACAATAGTACTATCCTCCTTTGGGTGGGGGGAGATGGGAGATGCAAATGTTAAAATGATAGCTATTTAACCAATGTTGGGGGGGGCGGGGGGGGGATGCCTCAAAACAAACTAAGAAGGTATATGGTTT
>SJYC01019596.1:0-63940 GCA_006408675.1 Madoqua kirkii
TTCAGCAGGGTCTCTGAATAGAAAACACAGCCCTGAATTCCTGGAAATGTGTTTTGGGTAATGGCCAAAGGTGAAGATCCAGTCTATGTGAAGTTTGGTGAATTTTAAAAACAGAGGAGGGGTTAAATCCTTGGGCAGAGAGTCTTAGGCATCCCAGAACCTCTGTGGATTCCAGGCTGTTAACAGTTCTCCCACAGGAGTTTCATCTTGTGGGTGATTCATGTCTCATGTTTAATGGTTGCACAGCAATGGGAGGAGGCAGTCTCCCTAGGCTGATATTCATCAGCGAATGCATGTTGTTGGAGAAGAGGGGATAGTGGATGCCCAAGAGCAGCTGGTCAGCCTTCACCTGTTTTTAATAATTCATCACTCAGGCAGGCCTTTGTGCTGCCCAGTGTTATCTCAGAGACACCACTTCAGCAATCTGAGCTGCTGCAGGAAATTTCTGGTGAATGGGAAGCTGATGATTGTCCACAGACAATGTGAAAGAAAGGCAAGGACGTGTTTTAGAAGGCTTTTCTTCTCTGTCTGCTCAAGGGTCATCTTTGGAGCATTCCCATAGGAGGGTGCAACTCCCCATCCTATCATGTAGCAATGATTCTAGACATCCTTCATCCTCGGGGCCTTCTGTTAGTTAGCTTCTCAAAGATGTTTTCCTGTCGGACAATATTACAAAATAAACTTTAAGGTTGATTTGAGGAAACAGCCAGCAGAACAAACATTTTACCATCATGATAGGAATTGGAACCTCACAGTTAGTGGCTTAGTTAATTGTATGGGTAATTTGCATTTATTTGTTGTTTGTTTAAATAGTTTAAAACAAGTCTCCCAATGTGAGGTTTTTTTTTTTTTGCATAGTTTTCTGCTCAGGAGCTCTTCATTAATTTACATGCAACACTTTTATTTAAAGGTATAATGTTATAGCTTTAACATTTCTGTGCCAAAAGGAGGGGTCCATTTCAATGAGAACCACCTCAGTTTAAATTCATGTATTTTAAAAGTGGAAGAAAACGGAAGAGCTTGGGCTGAGATGGTTTCTTGTTTCTTAGTCTCTAATTTAGAATAGTGCTCTCCTGCTAGTAGTTCAAGCTGACAACAGAACATCCTGTAGCATGAAAAGAGCTGAATTACATTTTCCCTTCCTCCTTTAATTTAGGTGCATTTTCAAAATTAGGGATCAAAATGCAAAAATCAAAAAGCAAATTGAAATGCAGAAATTTCTACTTGCAAAAAGTCTGTACAATTTTAATTATAAACACTTCTAAAAACTCTTCTAAAGAGTGCGTATAGTGTGTGTCTGTGTGTGTGAAGAGAGGTGGAATGGATCATTTGAATTACAAAAAAGTCTTGATAACCCCCCACACATCAATTTACCTGTGAACAAAAAGATTCACACTGAGAAAATGGGACTTGGGACTATTTGATAAATTACTACAGACTACTTGAATATTCCATTACCAAAATAATAGCTCATTATAGAACCTCAGAAGAATGTAGTATAATTACAATAGTACTATCCTCCTTTGGGTGGGGGGAGATGGGAGATGCAAATGTTAAAATGATAGCTATTTAACCAATGTTGGGGGGGGCGGGGGGGGGATGCCTCAAAACAAACTAAGAAGGTATATGGTTTCTGGAATTGAGTGAAATTTTTGTAGTTTCTACTAGCTTTAATTAGTTGAATGTGTTCTGCCAAGTAGAAGGTTGCTCACATTCTTGGATTCATATGAAACATACACGTGCACGGTCCATGTGACAGTGATGATAGAATTGCCTTAGATGCTTAAATTTTTTTGGTAAACCATGCCTAGATATATCTGAGAAGCGATGGTGTTAGGGGAAGCACACTGACTGAATCCGCCCACCCTGGCCAGGCACCATAGGAACCATTTGCATGAGTTGTTTTAGGATAGGAGGTCCTGGTAAGGAGCACAGAACTAATAAGTCACCACCAACTGCAAGGTCAAAAGGAGACACCACATGTCCAGCCACCTCCCAGAGATGAATCCCTCTCTCTGGCATCCTTGGTTGAACAAGGAGTGAATCACCAGAAAGGACTCTGAGTCAGTGATTGGCTAAAGATAACTTGGAAACAAATCCCATCACCATAAAACCCGAGACTTCAGCCACATGGTAGAGTGGTTCTCCTGGGTTCCCTTACCCTACTACTCTCCACCCACATGCCCTTTCCCAATAAAATCTCTTGCTTTGTCCACACACGTGTCTCTTCAGACAATTCATTTCCGAGTATTAGACAAGAGCCCAGTTTCGGGCCCTGGAAGGAGTCCCCCTTCTTGCAACAATGGCATGTTCATACTCTCAGGAATCGGTGAGAAAATTTTGAGAAGATGAAAAATGACCAGAGATAGTAACGTAGAAGGTGAGAAGAAGGGGACGGATAGAAGGAAAGAATGGAGGAGAGGATGAAGGAGGAAAGAGAAGGAAAAAGGATAAGGATCCTTTTCCTTTCCTTCATTATGAAGCCAAGTGTCTAATATACATTATGATAATATGGATCACAGAGCTGAAATACAAAATACTTAACAAAAATTCTGCACATTCATGAGCTAATGAATTTGTAGCAAGTGCCCTTCTCTGCTACTAAACCAAAATGATACAGAAGTGAATACACAAAACTCATTTTTTTTTAAAAAGAATTTAGCTTCATTTTTCAAGTCTGAGGTTGTTAACTGTGACATTCAATAAACCACCTAGGAAAAGCTAAGCTGTGCTAACCAAGTCATTTAAACTCTCAAAGTGAAAAAGCTGCTTAAGAAAATAAAAGTTATAATTATTAACTTCAGCTGGGAGAGTACAAATCAGAGGGTAAAGAGCACTAGACTCAACCTGCGGCATTTTATTTTTTTTCGCTTTTGTAAAGCTGACATCTTTACCCAAATTTAGGAAATTTGCAAAATATTTCAAGGCAAGATTTTACAGTGAATGTTATGCCCAGTGAGCAGGAATATTCATACCTAAACCACACTGTTATGTTTACAATCATTCAGTTGAACATGAAGTTTGTAATGACCCCAAACATCTTCATTTGGAGTACATTTGAAGAGAAATCTATCTGTCCAGCAGTCTCTATCCTGTTGTAAAGCTCACCAGAGGCAAAGTCTGCTTGCAAAATAAATAAGATAAAATCATCTGCATGTTCAGAACAATAGTACAGACCAACTGTGCTTGTCAGCAGGTCTAGGATATTTTATTCAAATATCCACACTAATAGAATGAAGACAGGACCTTAACCAATTTATTCACTGCCACAATGTCAAAGCCAGAATTAGATGAACATGTAATAAATACTGGCTGAATGAATAATATAGTAAGAAATGTACAAAATAACATGTTACAGTAAGAGTGTATGTGAATTTCAATATATAGACACTTTCTCCCTATCTGTACTAATGATGGTAATCAGGGGCATGGAGAGTCCAAAGTGATGACTGTTTAAATTTGTAAAGTCTATATAAATATTTAGGGGAAAACAGTTTAACTTTCTAAAAGATGATCTTTATGGATACAATAAAAATATTCTTCTAGTTCTTCAATTCATATTGGCAATGTGATGGGAAAGTGACTAGGAAGATAACTAAAGAAATTAGATTCCTTCTGTAATCTACAAGCAGAAAAACAAAAGTGACTTATTTAACATTCATCTGCACTAATGTTATCCAAAGTGTGAGAAGTAATATTTTGTAATATTTAGTAATTTCCCCAGAAGATCCTTATCCTTGGCTGAAATTATGCTAGAAGAATGAGGTTCCAGTTCTGGGTAACATGGAACAAGAAGTCCTCGTCTCTCTGAAAGCAAATATAAGCCTGGATGGAATGTAGAAAGCAACTGTCTATGGGTGCCATTAAATAAATATTAATCGTAACACGTGGATGAAGAACGGCCTTTGAACACTCAAAGTTTTCCTCTTTTGTCCCTCTAGTATCCTCTGGCCTGAAGCTAACCAGCCAGAACTGTGGAAGCGAGCACTACTGGTTCAGAGAAAGCTCCAGGGGAAACCTGGTTTAAACAGTCGCAGGTGGAACTTAACGCAGAGCCAAAAACCCAACCCTTAGCTGCCATTCTCCCGACCTCACCCCAGCCGCTAGCCAATCTCATGGCCGCAATTGGAGCTGTAGCTATGGAAACCCATAGGCGACCGGCTCACTCTAAAGGAGCTTTCCAGCAGCTGCAATTACAAAAGGGCTGGGTTAGTAATCCCCCTCACTTTTTCTCTCTTTGTCCTCTGGCTGCTTGGCCCAGGATGCAAACAGAATCTACAAGGTAGTCTTTCTCCAAATGTGGGAGGTTTTCAGCCGTTGTTTCTTACGATTTTTTTTACCAGCCTCACACTTTTTTTTCTTCTCCTTCTGGCGCTGTGATGGTACAAGTGTTAGTTCTAGTACTCTGTTCATTTATTGTTTTCCTTTTGTTTTCATTGGTCAGACTGAGTAATCTTTATTCATAAATCTTCAAGTTTACTGACTCTTTCCTCTGCCACCTCCATTCTGATCATCGAGACCATCTTATGAGATTTTTATTTCAGTTATTATAATTTCAATTCTAAAATGTCCATTTAGTGGTTCATAATGCTTTGTATTTCTTTGCTGAGGTTTTCTATCTTTCCAGTTTCAAAGGTGTTTCTGTCTTCCTTCTTATTTTTATGACTTCTTTCAAGTTTCTCTCAGATAACTCCAACAACTCTATCATCACAGACTCATTTCCTAAACAAGATGAGATTTTCCACATTTTACGTATGCCAAGTTATTTCATGTTATATTGTGGACATTTTGACTATTATGTTGTACCCTCTGGGTCTAGCTGAAACCCCACAGAGGATAACAATATTTTTGCTTTAGTGGCGATCAACTTGGTTGGGTTCAAGTCATATTTTGATCAGATTTCTTTGGGTTGTGGTCCCAATATCAGTTTGGTTTTAAAATCCTTTGCAGTGCTACTCGGATCTGTCCTTTAGGTCTTCTAGGCAGCCAGGCTATAGGATCTGGGTAATAGACTCTTCCATCACCCCTTCTCAAAGTCTGTGTGTATTCTTTAAAATTCAGGCTCACCTGCAACTTAAGTGATGCCAGGAGTTCATATACCACTGATGGGAGTTGCTTTCTTAAATTCTCTCTCTGCTGTCTCCGTGGTACATTCTGGCTCCTTCAGATTCCAGTTTTTTGCAGTCTTCAGGTCAGAAAGACCTCCTGCCTTAAGACGTCCTGCTCAGCCGCCCGTTTTCCTTGACTCCACCCACATCAAGGTCAAGGGGGCAGGAGAGAAGAAAGTGGTGGGGAAGGGGGACCTGAGAAAAGGGAAGTGAGTAGGGTAAGTAGCTGAGGCTCCTCCCATTATTTTCAGACCACAGCTCCTTTGTTTGGAGGGGAAGATCTTCTTCCTTCAAAGTAAGGGGACCTACGGGGTCTGATTGCTGGCCGTTGCCACCGCTGCTCTAGGATCATTTGGGGGCGGAGGCACTGAAGAATGAAACAAGGGGAGAAAAACGAAGAAAAACAAAAACAGATGTCCATGCTCCCTCGAGCATTAGGGCCCCTCCCACCTTTTTTTTAACGGAAAGAATCTTTATTTTTCTGTGCATTCCTCTTATGCATTTGAACTTGAGGATCGAGGGATAAGAGTAAAAAATGGATGAAATTCACTTCTCAAGTTACTTAGAAAATTTGAGATCTTAGTAGCAGATTTTATACACTCTGTTATTGCAAAGGTGATGGTTGGATGGCATCAGTGACTCAAACTCATGGGTTTGGGTTGTCTCTGGCAGTTGGTGATGGATAGGGAGGCCTGGTGTGCTGCAGTTCATGGAGTCTTAAAGAGTCGGACACGTCTGAGTGACTGAACTGAACTGGGTATTGCAAAGACGTGGCCACTGCACTGACCTTAAGACACCATTAGAGTAACCAGGGCAGAGAGTCAGTTGGCTATGAAAACACTGTGCTTGACTGTGTAGATGTCTAGGAGGCCCTTTTAACACTTCTTGAGCCAGAACTATAGTGCTTCTGGATTTCTGTATATGGCAAGAACCCCTTCCAGTTCTCAAGCCGTCTTGAATTCAGGTCATGGAACTCCAGAGGGTAATAAAATCGGTGAAGTCATTGTCTGATGGTACTTTAATTCTAGTCTTCTTATTCAACCCACTTGCTGCTATTTTCTTTTCAAAGTCCTCAAATAGCTGGCTGTTCCATGCACATTCTTTCCAGATTTTAAAGCTGCATTTAATAAGACAGATGGATTAGAGAGTGCTTAGTCCTTCTTAGCCAGGAATGAATGAATCTCTCTCATTTCATTCTGTCTATCCAATTATCTATCTCCCTATCTCTGTCTATTTAGCTAGCTTTCTTGTGGTGGTTTAGTCACTAAGTTATGTCTGATTCTTTTGTGACCCCCATGAACTATAGTCCAACAGGCTCCTCTGTCCATGGGATTTTCCAGACAAGAATAGTGGAGTGGGTTGCCATTTCCTTTTCCAGGAAATTTTACCCATCCAGGGAATCGAACTCATGGCTCCTGCATTGGCAGGCAGATTCTTTACCACTGAGCCACCTGGGAAGCCCATCTAGCTAGCTAGCTATCGCTGTATTGAACTAACTTTGATGCTTGACTTTAAATCGACTTTTTTTTGGGCAGACCTATTAACTTGGTTAAAGCTTCTTTACTCAAAAGTCATTTTCATGATTCACTGGTATAAGATATTCAAGGTGTAATGAGGTGCTTTAGGGAAACAGTTAATTTGGTGCACACAGGCCAGCTATATTTTTTTTCAAAGTACTATAAAGATTTAGACCCATGGTGAGCTTTGTTATTCTGAGTGAATTCATGTTTTAAGGGACATGGCAAACTGAATTGTTTATCTACCACAAGCTTGCATCCCTTTGATAATATCTTTGCTAAGTGGCAACCATTCTTGTATGAATCATGAAACACTACTTTCTAAGGCAGTCTAGTTTGATGACTATGAAGTTCTTTTCTAAATTAAGGCCAAATCAATTTTTTTCTCCATTTTCCACCCATTTCATTTTTTCTATCTTTTGCAATCTTACAGAAGAGAGTTTACAAAAAACCTATTTATTTTATTTTTTCCAAACAGGAAAACCCTTTAAATATTTGAAGATAGCTTGGCTTTCCCCACCTAAATATTCCTGGTTTCTCTGAAAGCTTTTCATTTAACAGTCTATGGCTTGTTTCTCTGGGTGGTCTGCAGACCATCTGTTGCAGAATCTTCTGAGGTTCCTATTAAAAAATACCAGTCTTTAGGTTTCACCTCAGATGTGCTGAATCAGAATGGCAGGTTGGAGAGCTGTTGCTCCCTTTTGGGGGAGTTGGGCCCCAGCTGGACTCAGAGTCAGACTGCTCGGCACTCCTTTTAACTGAATTTTTTTTTTTATGCCCATCAAGTGAATACCAGTGGGGAACTCATTCCTGAGAATCTCAAAAGTACTTCAAAAATGTTTCCAGAAATTGGCAAGGGCATATGTCTTGGGATTCCTATATTCTCTGATGGATGATACAATTTATAGCAAGTCTTGTAGTGAGAGTGAGGCTGAGTCTGAGGTACTGAAGCTACATCTTTTAAGTGGCTATTTCGAGATCAAAAAGACTAATTAGGGAGAAGAGAGCTGGAGGTGTGGAGTTTGGTAAAGTGACTATTATTGTTTTATTGTAATCCATTTGGGCTCACAAAGTGAGTTGGCACAGTCTATTCCTCTATGGGAGGAAGGCAGGAGAAGTTTTGTTCTAATTCTTTCTTGGTGCCTTAATAGAAATCCTTTTTGTATGACCTTTGATGTTCAGCCACAAAGAAATGGCAGCTATCTGGGAGGGGTTTTCAGCCCCATCTCTCATGATTGTAGACTCAGCTCAGAGTTGGAAACCAAACCCCAATGACTGGCTTCCATGTCTAGCGATTATGACTTAGTTGGGCTGGAATAAAGCCCAGACATCCATTTTGTTTAAGCATTCCAGGTGATTCTAATACACATTGAGGGTTGAGAAGTATGATCCTAAATAATTAAAACAGAACTATCTTCCTGCTGGCATGTATTGTCAAAAGTGATGTGAACACTTCCAGTTAATTGATAAAAGAATCATGAAAAACCTGGTGACTATTTGGGGCTAAAATGGCTCTCTCCTAATCCACTGCTTTTGAAAACAAAACCAAAAAAATCCAGTTTGAAACTCTAGAGAAGAGAAATATACGCTTAAATTATTTGGGGAGGGAAAAATCTCTTTGCAGCATGGAATAAATAAAAGGAAATAAGTCCAGAAAGAAAACTCTTTCACTTTGTTTCTGAGTCATGGGATACAGTGGAAATCAGTCACTCATTTTTGAAAAATAAATAATTTTGTTTTGCTAGCTTAACATTTAGACCACCCCCTACCCCATCATTTTTCAGGTCATGAGAACTACAAAAAATTCAAAATACTAAATGTTTTTGGAGATAAAATGCATCCTAAAGCGTTTCAAAGACAAGTAGTTATTCATTCTGCCTGTAGCTGCCTATGTGTAATTGGAGTTGTGGGCCCAATCTCTTTAGCTTGAAATAAAACGAACATGTTTTTCTCATTTTTCACTCTCTGCATATTCATACATACTGGTTTCTCCCTCTTCTGAAAAACAATACCTCTAGTAAAACCACATTACAACCAGTCTTGACCTTGTTTTTTTTCCCGCCTCCTCTCCCACCCCCCCGCAAGATTCAACTTTTACAGCTGTTGTAAGCAGTGTGCCAAATCAAAGCTGAGAGCAGCTTTGTAATTTCTGAAATTTCCAGTTCCTTCCAGAAAGTAACAAGAAGTCTTGGGATGACCGAGCCACTGCCAGCCAGTGGCAGGTCTCACAAGCCCTACCTCCCCTCTCATCTCTCGGGAACTCAGCTGACTGAAGAAAACCACCTGTTCCTAGGCCACTGACTTTCACTGTAATCAAGACATAATCTCAGGCGGGAGAAGTATCTCTTTGTTGGTTTTGGTGACTTTGTTGGTTTTGGTGAGTGCCCTCGGAATTTGTGGTGTGACCAAACATGAGCAAACTTCAGCTGAAATCAATGCCAAGAGCAGAGCAAAGGAATATTAGTAGTTGGTTTTCATTTTTCTTCTATTACCATATGTATCTCTATTGATATTTGAGCTACTGCTTCATATTATGTAGCTATATAAAGAAGGTATTTCATTTTGGAATTTCAGCTTATTTGCCAAGAAGACCCTTTAAAGGACAACGTTTCAGTGGTAACAGAGACTTTCAAAAAGGATTTGAGTGAGAAATCAGCTGTCTGAACATACCAGGGCATGATCTAGGCTTGGGCGGTTGGATGTTGAAGCTTCAGAATTTGAATCTGGAGCAGACAATTCAGAGAGAAAGAGACTGAAGAGCATTCATAGCTCTCATGTGCTCAGGAAGGGTGCAGTGTCTGGCTTCATTAGTGTTCTATGTAACCAAGGCAACACCTCAACTGGACATTTCTGCTAAAAAGCAAATGTTTTGCTCTTTGCCTTCACCAAATTCCCTTACTTTTGGTGTATTTCCTAAGTCTGATTTTTCATTGTCCACAGGTTCTGTGAATCCATTCTTTACCCAGTAATGGGTAAAGAATTACTCAGGATCAGTTTCTGTTGCTTGCAACCAAGGATGTTACAAGGATGTTACATGACACACAGGCGATAAGAATGATGTCATCATCAGAATGGGAGGTAATCATTGTTCATTCGAAACCTAACAATATTCCTTGGGGACATTTCTGCAGTTTTGCAATATATATGAGATTATAATCTGGAGCATAAATACAAGATTAGAGATAAATATGGGAAAGCTCAATTACAGGGTACTGTAAAATGTTGATAGGGATTTTTGAATTTTGAGAGTGAATATTTTTGACTAGGATGACTTAAAATTAAGTAATACTCACTTTTCAAAGATGAGTGCAGTCTTGCTTTGAGTCAAGGACCTGTCTTCATTTCTCACATATAATGGATGTTCAGGGTGCTTAGCAATTAAGTTCAATTGAGAAATATGGCCCTTTCCTTGTGTTTTAATATTGGAAGTCTCATCTCCTGATGATTTGAATCTGGGTCAGATAGTCTCAACTACTGTGGGGTTGAGGCAAACCATAAATAGTCTTTCTATCTTTTGCATTGTTCCAGCCCTTTTATCAATCACTTGGGTTGCCTAGTTTCAAAGGATTCCTCTCTAGGGCACCTAGACTTTGAGGAACCCCAAAGGAAAGAAAATAAAAGCATCTAAGCAGGGTTTTTTTGTGTTGGATGAGGGCTGTGGCAGGTGAACGGAGGGAGTCTAAGCACTTGTCTGGTTAGACAGGGCGAGTTAAATAAGAAGAGCTAGAGGAGCCCCTGGGAGTAAAGCCGGTCTCTCTATAGTTTCCCTTTGTAAAGGATAAAGTTAGGGTTGAGTGAACCCAGAAGCTTTTTCCTGTCAGGCGGGAATTAGAACAAAGATTTCCTTTAAAGACGGTGTGCTTAGTAGTGTCTAGTGACAGGCGAATCTCAAAAGACTTGATGTGATAAACCCCAATGTGAGGATTCTCCACGGAAGCACAGACTAACTTCTCTAATTTTTCTCTGCTTGTGCTTTGTTCCCCTGACACCGCATTTCCTGTTTCTGGCTCTCTTCCCTCATTCTAATCCCATCTGGCGCTTTACTGGGAAGTATTATTATTTTTTAAAAAAAGTCCAAGTTGTCCCCTTTCTGAAAAGAACTGTAACTTCAAATTGTTGACCAAGCGTCTTTTCACAGTGGACTGGTGTAGAACTGAAATGGTGAGGAATTGGTTCCCATTTTCTATTATGTTTTCAGCCTGATCTTAATCTCCTGAAGTTATTTTTTAAAGAGACTCATATTTATTGACAGTGCAGGAAGTCCTGAATGAATATATAATGATGGTTAGTAAACCACTTAAAACACCTATTGCTCTGGATATGATAAATATGATAATAATCCTACTATATGTGGTAAAGCAACAACTCTAGTTTCCTATATTATTCCCTTAATCCAGCCATTCCTCAGCCCCGGAGAACACAGCTCCACATGGTTATACAATTGCTATTTATTTCTCTGTATGTCTTGAGTCATTATGTTGACTTCTTATTATGACTCAAGTTTGAGGTAAAATTTTACTTCATGAGAATAATTTTGTATTACTTTATTTTTTAATATGGTTTAACATAATATATAATATATCATAATGTCATGCTATATTGAGTGTTATATACCCAGGATAGGCTGGATAAATAAGAAAAATTGTTGAAAAAAATTTTGACTAAAGTGGCCTAATTACCTGAAACAAGTGGGACTATTTAGGCCTGCAGTTTGATTCTGTGTTTCTGTCATAACTCATCTTTCTCATTAGCAGATGTCTGTGAAATAGCTAGAAAACTGGAGATAGAGAAATGTTCCCCAAAGCATGCTCCCCTGGGGTTGTATAGATGCACATGGAACAAATTTAAGGGGAACCATTCTCATTGCCGGAGAAGGCAATGGCATCCCACTCCAGTACTCTTGCCTGGAAAATCTCATGGATGGAGGAGCCTGGAAGGCTGCAGTCCCTGGGGTCACTAAGAGTCGGACACAAATGAGTGACTTGACTTTCATGTTTCACTTTGATGCATTGGAGAAGGAAATGGCAACCCACTCCAGTGTTCTTGCCTGGAGAATCCCAGGGACGGTGGAGCCAGGAGGGCTGCCATCTCTGGGGTTGCACAGAGTCGGACACGACTGAAGTGACTTAGCAGTATTCTCATTGCAGTCATTAGACTGGCTGCTCTGATATACCCCAACTTTGTACATTTTCTCCTTTTCTTTAAGACAGTACTTACTACATAATATGTGGGCTTCCCTCATAGCTCAGTTGGTAAAGAATCTACCTGCAATGTGGGAGAACTGGGTTTGATCCCTGAATTGGGATGATCCCCTAGAGAAGGGAAAAGCTACCTATTCCAGTATTCTGGCCTGGAGAATTCCATGGACTGTATAGTCCTTGGGGTTGTGAAGAGTTGGACACAACTAAGCTACCTTCACTTCACTTCACTTACTACATAATAAATATAACAGAGATTTCCACTGAGTCACTGAACAAAACATAACCATGCCGACTTTGCTAATGATTCCATGCTCTGTGGAGTTGGCTTTTATCTGTTTACAGGCTCATAGCACCGTGATTCCCCTCTGTTAGTTTATGCCGTATTTATTAACTGGGTTTCTACTGTGAGCCATTTAGTTAGCTAAGTAATAGTTATGATACCTGCTGTACTCTAGATGGACTTGCGAAACCTGAATTTACTATGCTGTATTCTTGGCAACCCACTCTAGTACTCTTGCCTGGAAAATCCCATGGCTGGAGGAGCCTGGTAGGTTGCAGTCCACAGGGTCGCTAAGAGCCAGACACGACTGAGTGACTTCACTTTCCCTTTTCACTTTCATGCATTGGAGAAGGAAATGGCAACCCACTCCAGTGTTCTTGCCTGGAGAATCTCAGGGACGGGGGAACCTGATGGGCTGCCGTCTATGGGGTCGCACAGAGTCGGACACGACTGAAGCAACTTAGCAGCAGCAGCAACAGCAGCAGCAGCAGCATTCTATTTATAGATCTTTGCACATAGTCTGTTTTGGCCTTTCTGGAAAAAAAAAAAGATAAAATGGGCATATAGCAACATTCATTCTTTTTAAGTAAAGTTTTATGATTTGGGGAAATATAAATAGCTAGTAAGTAACCACTGAGGAAGGCTCAGTGATCAGTGCAAAGAAATAGAGGAAAACAATAGAATGCTAAAGACTAGAGATCTTTTCAAGAAAATTAAAGATAACAAGGGAATATTTCATGCAAAGATGGGTACAATAAAAATGGTATGGACCTAACAGAAGCAGAATATATTAAGAAGAGGTGGCAAAAATAAACAGAAGAACTATACAAAAAAGATCTTCAGACCCAGATAATCACAAAGGTGTGATCACTCACCTAAAGCCAGACATTCTGGAATGCAAAGTCAAGTGGGCCTTAGGAAGCATCACTATGAACAAAGCTAGTGGAGGTGATGGAATTCCAGTTGAGCTATTTCAAATCTTAAAAGATGATGCTATGAAAGTACTGCACTCAATATGCCAGCAAATATGAAAAGCTCAGCAGTAGCCACAGGACCGGAAAAGATCACTTTTCATTTCAATCCCAAAGAAAGGCAATGCCAAAGAATGCTCAAACTACTGCATAATTGCACTCATCTCACATGTTAGCAAAGTACTGCTGAAAATTCTCCAAGCCAGGCTTCAACAGTACATGAACCATGAACATTCAGATGTTCAAGCTGAATTTAGAAAAGGGAGAAGAACCAGAGATCAAATTGCCAACATCCATTGGGTCACCAAAAGAGCAAGAGAGTTCCAGAAAAACATCTACTTCTGCTTTATTGACTATGGCAAAGCCTTTGACTGTGTGGATCACAATCAACTGTGGAAAATTCTGAAAGAGATGGGAATACCAGACCACCTGACCTGCCTCTTGAGAAATCTGTATGCAGGTAGTTCAGTCGCTCAGTCGTGTCTGACTCTCTGTGGCCCCATGAATTGCAGCATGCCAGGCATTCCTGTCCATCAAAATCTCCTGGAGTTCACTCAAACTCACGTCCATTGAGTCCGTGATGCCTGTCTCTTATACACATCTAAATAAAATACAAAGAAATACAAAGAGATGCAATGCCAAAGAATGCTCAAACTACTGCATAATTGCACTCATCTCACATGTTAGCAAAGTACTGCTGAAAATTCTCCAAGCCAGGCTTCAACAGTACATGAACCATGAACATTCAGATGTTCAAGCTGAATTTAGAAAAGGGAGAAGAACCAGAGATCAAATTGCCAACATCCATTGGGTCACCAAAAGAGCAAGAGAGTTCCAGAAAAACATCTACTTCTGCTTTATTGACTATGGCAAAGCCTTTGACTGTGTGGATCACAATAAACTGTGGAAAATTCTGAAAGAGATGGGAATACCAGACCACCTGACCTGCCTCTTGAGAAATCTGTATGCAGGCCAGGAAGCAACAGTTAGGACTGGACATGGAACAAGAGACTGGTTCCAAATAGAGAAAGGAGTACGTCAAGGCTGTATATTGTCACCCTACTTATTTAACTTATATGCAGAGTACATCATGAGAAATGCTCGGCTGGAGGAAGCACAAGCTGAAATTAAGATTGCCAGGAAAAATATCAATCACCTCAGATATGCAGATGACACCACCCTTATGGCAGAAAGCAAAGAAGAACTAAAGAGCCTCTTGATAAAAGCGAAAGAGGAACATGAAAAAGTTGGCTTAAAACTCAGCATTCAAAAAGCTAAGATCATGGCATCCAGTCCCATCACTTCATAGCAAATAGATGGGGAAACAGTAGAAACAGTGACAGACTTTATTTCGGGGGGCAGATGGTGACTACAGCCATGAAATTAAAAGACGCTTGCTCTTTGAAAGAAAAATTATGACCAACCTATACAGCATATTAAAAAGCAGAGACATTACTTTGCCAACGATGGTCCATCTAGGCAAAGCAATGGTTTTTCCAGTAGTCATGTATAGATGTGAGAGTTGGACTATAAAGGAAGCTGAGTGCTGAAAAATTGATGCTTTTGAATTGTTGTGTTGGAGAAGACTCTTGCGAGTCCCTTGGACTGCAGGGAGATCTAACCAGTCCATCCTAAAGGAAATCAGTCCTTAGTATTCATTGGGAGTACTGATACTGAAGATGAAACTCTAATACTTTGGCCACCTGATGCAAAGAACTGACTCATTTGAAAAGACCTTGATGCTGGGAAAGACTGAAGCTAGGAGAAGGGGATGACAGAGGATAGATGGTTGGATGGCATCACCAACTCAATGGACATGAGTCTGAGTAAACTCCGGGAGTTGGCGATGGACAGGGAGGCCTGGTGCCCTGCAGTGCATGGGGTTGCAAAGAGTCAGACACGAATGAGCGGCTGAACTGAACTGAGTGATCTGTTGAGGGATTTTTGGGTTGTTTCCAGTTTTTGTTTTTTATTTTTTTAAATTTATGAATAAATGTGCTATAAACATTCATGAAGGAGTTTTTGTATAAAGATATACACACATTTTTTTAATTCAATGAGGCAAATATCTAGTAGTAGAATTGCATCATTTGTTAAGTGGATGTTTATCAGAAATTGACAAACTATTTTCAAAAGTAGCTAATGCATTTTACATTCTTACCAGCGATGTGGAGAAATCTAGCTGCTTCAGGTCCTCTCCAATTTTTGGTCTTTTAGTAGTTCAGTTTTTGTCTTTCATTTTATCCATTCCAGTGCTTAGGTTTCTGCTGGGGGTTTTAATTTCCATTTCCTTAATGACTAACAGTGTTTGCACACCATTTTATTTATTTGCCTATACTCTTATCTGATTTTCTTTTTAGAGTCTGTTGTTGTATGTGGATGTACAACAACAGAGCAACTTTTATCCTGTCTGGAACACTTTCTCAGGTTGCCCTGCCCCCACCACCAGGGATAAGCTATTTTTCCCCCATCTGTGAGTGCCAGCAGGAATTTGCTTCTCTGATGTGTTTCAACCTTTCTTATCCCCTATCTATTTCACTAAAGATGATAAAACCTCAGCTGAATTGGAACTTTGCTCTACTCATGTTTGTATCTTCAGTGCCTATTTCAGAGCCTGGATGCTTAGCTTTGGCCAGTTTGTGATTGACTATATGAGTTCAGCTGAATTTCCTCACATATCCAGTAATAGGGTTAAACAGTAAATTACGGTAATCCTGCCTGTCCAGATGGTGTATGATTTTATCCTTTGGTCCGCCTCCAGGAACAAGGTCTAGTAAACTTGTTGAGAGTGCAGTGTGGGGGCAGATCATGTCTACATGGCCACCAATAATGGAATAATAAACTGTTATTAATAATCACACATACTGAGTGCATTACAGGCGACTGGCATTGTAGTAAGTCCGAAGTTTAACACGTTATTTAATTTGTTCTTCAGAATAATCTTCCCTATAGCTCAGATGGTTAAGAATCTGCCTGCAATACAGGAAGCCCAGGTTCGATCCCTGGGTTGGGAAGGTCTTCTGGAGAAGGGAATGGGAATCCACCCCAGTATTCTTGCCTGGAGAACAATGGATAGGGGAGCCTGTCGGGCTACAGGTCGCAAAGAGTCAGACACCACTGACTGGCTAACACTGCTGCTGCTGAAACAACTGTATGAAGTAGGTATTAACAAAAATCCTCATTTTACAAATCAAGAAATGGAGGATGAAGAGGTTAAGGAAACTGTCAAACATTGCCCAGCTATTAAGTTGCAGTGCTGGGACAGGCACTCAGGCCCCACATTCTCTTCATCCTTTGCAGTGTCCCACCCAAGCTGCGTTCTTACGGCATGCCATGCACTGTCCTTGACGCACGGCACCCTCTGTATCCCGGTCTGTCCATTCTAACCATCGTAGCTTAAGGACCTGGGAATGTAGGGATCCTCTGCCTCTGAGTAAAACTAAATAAAATGTTAGCATTTAGGAATACAGAAATAATAGGTGGAATTTAATGAGCTCTTTTGGAGGAGGAAATGGCAACCTACTCCAGTATTCTTGTCAGGATAATCCCATGGACAGAGGTACCTGGTAGGCTTCAGTCCGTGGGGTGAGAGTTGGATACAACTGAGCAACTGAGCACACACATATGCAATGAGCCCTTTGGATGTCTAAGGTACTTCATCATTGTTAAAAATATTGTGCCTTCCTATGAGAAAGCAAAATGCCATGTCCTGGGTGGATGAATGAGGAGGCTGATGTTTCTGTTGATCAGAGTTCACAGCTGTTAGGTACCAGTCATTCATGTAAGCTATTTGGAGGAGGAAGGATGTTCTATTTTTTCCATCAGTCCTTCCCTCAATCCAGGATCCTGTTGCTTCCTGTAATTGCTTCTGCTTTATTTGGTAGCACCCGACAGTTTATTAAGGCAGAGGGAAACTGTGGTGATTTATCATTAAACTTCCTCTGTAATTACCTTTCCATGCACATAAGCTCTTGTCAGCCTTACAATTCAGCTCAGTATTGCATATGTTAATGTTATTAGGATATTAACAGCCATTAGATTCTAGCAGAGCAATCTGTTCTTTCATTAAGCTATAGGTAACAGGCAGGTATATGCTATGGAGGATATTGACAAGTAGGCAAAACCCTGGGGCCAGACGTACGCTCCACGTGTAGGTAAACACCGCACAGCCACCCCCTAGTTACAGAGACACACCATCCATCACCTGAGTTGTTTCCTGGAAGTGTCTAGCCATGATGGGCCTTGGGGGTGCTGAGTGGAGGGAAAATGTTTAACGCATTGAAGAAACTTAGACACCTTATCATCATACCCTTTCCAGGATAGATTCCTGATGTTAAAATGATGTCATTCTATCACTTTGTGAGTCACAGGGACCACAGGCCGGTTCCTCTCCTCTGCATGTCCTCTCTCTCAGACTCAGGGACCATCCTTTTCTATTCCACTAGACAAATGTGGCAGCAATGACCATTCCTCCAATATTTTCGTTCAGTCAACATGCATACTCTTTTGAGGTGTAGTGTGTTGTTGTTCAGTTGCTCAGTAGTGTCCAATTAGGGATCCTCTGCCTCTGAGTAAAACTAAATAAAATGTTAGCATTTAGGAATACAGAAATAATAGGTGGAATTTAATGAGCTCTTTTGGAGGAGGAAATGGCAACCTACTCCAGTATTCTTGTCAGGATAATCCCATGGACAGAGGTACCTGGTAGGCTTCAGTCCGTGGGGTGAGAGTTGGATACAACTGAGCAACTGAGCACACACATATGCAATGAGCCCTTTGGATGTCTAAGGTACTTCATCATTGTTAAAAATATTGTGCCTTCCTATGAGAAAGCAAAATGCCATGTCCTGGGTGGATGAATGAGGAGGCTGATGTTTCTGTTGATCAGAGTTCACAGCTGTTAGGTACCAGTCATTCATGTAAGCTATTTGGAGGAGGAAGGATGTTCTATTTTTTCCATCAGTCCTGTCCCTCAATCCAGGATCCTGTTGCTTCCTGTAATTGCTTCTGCTTTATTTGGTAGCACCCGACAGTTTATTAAGGCAGAGGGAAACTGTGGTGATTTATCATTAAACTTCCTCTGTAATTACCTTTCCATGCACATAAGCTCTTGTCAGCCTTACAATTCAGCTCAGTATTGCATATGTTAATGTTATTAGGATATTAACAGCCATTAGATTCTAGCAGAGCAATCTGTTCTTTCATTAAGCTATAGGTAACAGGCAGGTATATGCTATGGAGGATATTGACAAGTAGGCAAAACCCTGGGGCCAGACGTACGCTCCACGTGTAGGTAAACACCGCACAGCCACCCCCTAGTTACAGAGACACACCATCCATCACCTGAGTTGTTTCCTGGAAGTGTCTAGCCATGATGGGTCTTGGGGGTGCTGAGTGGAGGGAAAATGTTTAACGCATTGAAGAAACTTAGACACCTTATCATCATACCCTTTCCAGGATAGATTCCTGATGTTAAAATGATGTCATTCTATCACTTTGTGAGTCACAGGGACCACAGGCCGGTTCCTCTCCTCTGCATGTCCTCTCTCTCAGACTCAGGGACCATCCTTTTCTATTCCACTAGACAAATGTGGCAGCAATGACCATTCCTCCAATATTTTCGTTCAGTCAACATGCATACTCTTTTGAGGTGTAGTGTGTTGTTGTTCAGTTGCTCAGTAGTGTCCAACACTGCAGCCCTATGGACTTCTACACCTTAGGCTTTCCTGACCTTCACCATCTCCCAGAGCTTGCTCACATGCTCATGTCCATTGAGTCGGGGGTGCCATCCAATCATCTCATCCTCTATCGTCCCCTTCTCCTCCTGCCTTCAATCTTTCCCAGCATCAGGGTCTTTTCCAATGAGTCAGTTCTTCGTTGAGATGTCTTCTGGGCAGATCTAAAATCCTATCTTCATCAGTGAACTGTTTGGTGATGAAAATCCTGGGGATTATTTCTTTAAATTCACAAGATGATGAATGAAATATGTGAGACATCTGATGGTAGGACAACAAATATCAGCTTCAAATCTGCAAAGCAAATGGAGTATTTGTGGTGTTGCTGGAGCTTTTTACATGGAATCCTGTGTTCTTCTAGAACTTTCCTTCATTCATGCATAAATGTCTAATTCTTGTATTTTCTTGGGGAAACAGTGGCTTGGATCTCCTGCTGTGCCCCCTTGGTGCTGTTACTCTGCTGATTTTTTTTTTTTCTGGTATTAGCTGTATATGGGCCAAGACAGCAATGTGTCTATAAAAATGGCAAAAGTACATAAGGCTACTCAGAATGAAATGCAATAATATTTCTGGGAAGAAACAAAGTAAAATAAACTCATGAGAAATTATGTTTAAGTTGTATGAAATGCCACAGTCTGATGGGATGGCTTTGAAAGCAACAAAGTGTTAGTTTCCATTTTGGCAAGTTTTTTGTATTAATATTTGCTTTACTTCAGGACATCTTTCAGAATGTGTTGACAACAATATTGGATTTTGTATAGTCTAAGAGTTTTCTTCCACATTACAAGTATTCACCAGCTATTTGAAATACATGTAAGTTGTATTTGGGGGCTTCCAGGTGGCACTAATGGTAAAGAACCAGCTGCCAATACAGGAGATATAAAAGATGCAGGTTCCGTTTCTGGGTTGGGAAGACCCCCCAGAGGAGGGCATTGCAACCCTCTCAGGTATTCTTGCCTGGAGAATCCCATGGACAGAGCAGCCTGCCAGGCTATGGTCCATAGGGTCTTAAAGAATCAGGCATGACTTAAGCGACTCAGCACAGCACACAGCACAAGCTGTATTTGAAGTCTGTTATGAGGTAAAGGACAAAGGTGTAATTCATGTCATGTTGTAACATGATGGTACATGCAGTGGTGGGGAAATGACCAAGTTCACTAACTCTCCTCGTGGCCCCCAGTCCCCTCCGGCTTCCCAGAGTAGACTTGCTACTTTGGTTCAGCCTCTCCCGGTCTGTCTTTGGACTCATTTTGTAGTAACACACCATCATGATGCAAATTGTGTGTGTGTGTGTTTGTGTGTGTGTGTGTGTGTGTTTTAAAGCAAATGATTATTGACACTTTTCTCATTTCCCAAAACATGGAGAAGAGCAGAATTAGAATTTCAGGTATGCACTCTCTTTCATACCAAACTGCTCCTTATTCTCATCACATCTCTTCTGTTCACTCCCACAGCACACAAATTGTGCTCATTTTATAGGGCAGGGGAGTTGATGGAGGATAACTGTTAAAAAGCAGTGCGTATAAATATAGACCTATCATTTTTGTTTCTTTCTTCCATAGGCTAAGCTGCCGTGCTTGCCCCAACCCTCTTTTTATCTCCATCTCTTGTCCACATTATAAAAGCAACAGAATTTGGCCTGACACTGCGGGAGATGAAGGGCCATGTTGATCTCACACAGTTACTCTCGAGCTTTGGATCGCTCATTAATCTGGTCTTAGTAGTTTGCTAGGGATGAGAACTTAAAGCCAGAGAATGGCCTCTACTCTCTAAGTCAAGCATTCCAATTAGATTTATTATGGGTCTAATTGGGAGTTATGGACAGTTGGATAATTATGATAACATGGTAACTGAATTTCTCGTTTGTCACTGTCTCTTGTGTGTATAGCTCTTTCTGAAATCCTGTAAGCCTGGAACAATGAGACCATTGCAGATTTGGGGCCTTCCTTAATCTCATGGCTATAAATCAGTATGGGCTTCCCTGGTGGCTCAGTTGATAAAGAATCCACCTGCAATGTGGGAGACCTGGGTTTGATTCCTGGGTTGGGACATTCCCCTGGAGAAGGAAAAATCAGTATAACAAAGAACCTCATCATGATTCTTAATATTTTGATTATTGTGTATTTTTCAGTGGCTTAAGTTTAGTTCCTCACTTTCAGACCTCTGTAAAGATGATAGAAATATATGGACCCTTCCTAGATATGATGAACTATAAGAAGAGTTGCATTAATGGATGTTATTTGCACTTCATTTTTCAAGTATGTGTGTATATATGTCCCCAGCTACATTTTAAGGTACCTTGAAGAGAAAAATAACATGTTATTCATAATTTTTGGACTCTGTCACAAGGCAGAGCACATGGTTAGTACTCAGTGTTAGGTGAATATAATTGATGACTATGTGTTTATGTTAATATTCAAAAGGGCTAATTTTCTGCTTATAGCTTTGTTATATTTCTCTCTACCTTTGACACTTTAGGAAAATAATATTACCGGTTGTTTACAAGTCTTACTTTTGATCTTTCCATATGAATTAAAAATGAGTGTAGATCATTGGTGCATTTGATAAAAGAAACTGCATTGTCTTAATAGAAAGTTTGGAAGTAGTAAAACACTGATCTTCCTGCTTATTTTCAGTACAGACTGGCAGTCAAGCAGTCCTATTTGTCCATAATGCCAGTTTAGATGCAGTGTTGAATGTATACATGTAAAATTAAATTTACTGAGTCAAAGAATTGGTAGCTATTTAATTTTGTTTACAGTTATGGAAAGGCTCAATTTACTTAGCAGTGTATATAGCAAATTCTGCCAGAGTGTTTTATGTAAAGAATGTGTATTGTCTTTTTCATTTCTATACATTTTCCATTCTCAGAGTTTCTACAATTCTCTGTTGCTATTAGACAGTGGAAGGCAAGTGGTTTTCTTTATTCTGGAGTACTTAGATATCACCAATAAAAGTTTATTGGGAGAAGACAGTTACTTCCAACATTAAAATTTTATAAGGATCCCATCCTTGTGAAATTTTGTATTAGGAAAGCTGGTAATAAGAAAAACTAATGATTACCAAGGGGGAAAGTGAAGGGAGGGATAAATTGGAAGATTGGGATTGTATACCCATTACTATATATAAAACAGATCACTAATAAGAACCTACTGTGTAGCATGGGGAATGCCATTCAGTGCTTTGTAACAATCTATATGGGAAAATAATCTAAAAAAGAATGGATATACTCCAATAAAAGTTAACTTAAAAAAGGGAAAACAGTTTTAGTCTAGGCCACATGTGATCCCATCAAATAAGACTGAAACAACCAAAGATATAGCAATTGAATAATATTTGACTTGGTAAACTGATGGCTCAGCTGGTAAATAATCTGCCTGCAATGAAACAGACTCAGGTTCAGTTCCTAGGTGGGGAAGATTCCCTGGAGAAGGGGATGGCAACCCACTCCAGTATTCTTCCATGGAGAATTCCATGAACAGAGGAGCCTGGCAGGCTATAGTCCATGGGGTTACAAAGAGATAGGATCAAACTATACATACAGATTCCTTTCTAATCTATTTCTATACTAAAATGCTATGGGTAAAGTGGAGAAGGAAATGGCAACCCACTCCAGTACTCTTGCCTTGAAAATCCCATGGACAGAGGAGCTTGGTGCAGCCTACTATATCCATGGGGTTGCAAAGAGTCAGGCACCACTGAGTAACTTCACTTTCAAAGTGCTGAAAGTTGTGTTCTTCCAATACTGAAAATTATGTCTTTTTGAGACACCTTTTCAAATTTTAAAGCATGACTACCCCATCCCATAACAAAAAAGACCTTAAGTCTTACATCACTGCAAAGAAGACCATGCACTCAGCATTCCTACTGGACTGTTGTCTATGAAAAATCAATTTCTAATGTTTGAGCTACTATGCTTTCATGGTTTATCTGTTTTAGCAGGTCGTATGCTGCTAGTATGGTCTTAAATACTGCAGTCACTAAACTTCAGTTTTTTCACATAGTTAAAAGGAATGCAAAAGTATTTAAACTTCCAATCTACAATGGTTATCAAAATTCTATTTAAGTTAATACATGTAGAGCATGAAGTACGGAGAAAACTCTCAAAAAGTGTTGACTGTCCTTATGAGGTTTTGCTATTTTTATATGATCTCTGGACATTTTACTGACACCAGCATATTTTTTTTAGAAGACCTGCAGTAGCGTACATGAAAGGATTATACATAAATGTATGTGTAAAGTAATTAACACCAGAATGTAGTAAGTAATGTCATTTCTTTCCCTATGGATTGAGAAAAGGTTTCCACTATTTCAGTTTGTTGAAATGCAGTGTGCTCTGGAAAAATTTACCTTGAAAATAGGTTGAGCTTCATCCATAAAAATAGGAGATCAGAGCATAGTACCTCTATCTTTTCCACTTCACTTCATTCTGCCTGCAGTGCAGGAGACCTGAGTTCAATCCCTGGATTGGAAAGATACCCTGGAGAAGGGAATGACTACCCATTCCAGTATTATTGCCTGGAGAATCCCATGGACAGAGGAGCCTGGCAGGCTACAGTCCATGGGGCCACAAAAGAGTCCAACACGACTGAGCAACTAACACTTTCACTTTTACTTTCTCTTATTTTAGATTCATTTGGGGGCATCTTTTAGCTCTAAGGATTATAATGGTTGGTTTTGCATTCATGCTCAATTGCTCAGCTGCCCAACTCTTTTCGGCCCATGGATTGTAACCCGCCAGGCTTCTACGTCCATGGAATTTTCCAGGCAGGAATATTGGAGTGGGTTGCTATTTCCTACTCCAAGGGATCTTCCTGATCCAAGGATCAGACTTGAGTATCCTGTGGGTCCTGCCTTGGCGTGCAGATTCTTTTCCAACTGCCCCACCTGGGAAGCTGATGGTTGATTTTGCTTGTTCTTAATCACAGGAGAGGTGACATGGGGGCACTCAATGGAAAAGCTCCCAGGGAACAGCAGTGGGAAGTCAGTCAAGAGTTTCAGCTGCAGGTACTTCCAAACATGAGGACAAAGCATAGTATGAAGGGGAGAGAAGTGGGCCAGTGACAAACTTGGTCAGCCAGTGCAACCAGTCATGTAAGGGATACACAGAAAAATGAGAATATGCCTCTCAAAACCTACTCTAAATTGCACATATTCCTACTGTTGAGAAGCTTCTATTGACTGAGCAATTCTATCACGTAAGAATCTTCTCTGAGCTGCTCTCTGTCAGTTAATGTCAGAGTGATGAACTTGAAGACCTCAGGCAAGACTGAGGGCCATTGATCTTAGGGGTCATTAACTGAGAAACACATCTGACCTGGAGGTATTAATACAGCAAAACTTTCAAGAAAACCAAGGAAATCTCTGATAATGAAGTTCCCTTATATTTGGTGGTTTGATTTGTTTTCATATTTTTCCCTTGTAGAGTTTTATTCTTATTTATTTGTATTCTAGCTGATGACCAGTGGGAAATAGTATATGATTTTCTACACTCGAGAGAGAGAGATACAGATCTCTGTTCACACGTCTCTATTTTTATCTATCATCTAATCAGAGAGAGACAGC
This sequence comes from Madoqua kirkii, assembly GCA_006408675.1. Classification (NCBI taxonomy): domain Eukaryota; kingdom Metazoa; phylum Chordata; class Mammalia; order Artiodactyla; family Bovidae; genus Madoqua; species Madoqua kirkii. Next base: position 24,378 of record SJYC01019596.1, read on the forward strand.
TTCTTAAATACCTCATGAAATTTTAGGTTTTGATTCTTTATGGTATTTATTTGGTCAAAGTATCTTTTAGATTTAACTTAGAAAAGCAACATCAAAATGTGTAACATAGTAGAGCTCCTAAAATGTACCTAAAATCCTGAAGACTTTTCTTAACTATGCTGTTTACTACTTCTACTACTCTGAATAAGTTACTTATCATTTTCAATCTTCATTTTTTGTTACTGGCAAAATGAAAAGAGTAATTTTTATTGTGTTTGAGTACAGTTGGTAAAGGCCTGATGGCTCAGTGGTAAAGAACCCGCCTTCCAATGCAGGAGACATGGGTTCAGTCCCTGGGTCAGGAAGATCCCCTGGAGAAGGAAGTGGCAACTCACTCTAGTATTCTTGCCTGGAGAATCACATGGACAGATGAGCCTGGCAGGATACACTCCATAGGGTCAAAAAAGAGGTAGACATGACTTAGCAACTAAACAACAACAATTGCTATAATTGAAGGAAAGTATAAAATTCATATCATGGGGATGCAATGTACAGCATAGGGAATATAGTGAACAATATTGGAGTAACTTTGTATGGTGACAGATGGTAGCTAGACTTAATCGTGGTGATCATTTCGTAATGTAGAAAAATGTTGAAAAACTGTGTTGTACAGCTGAAGCTAATATAATATTAGAAGTCAATTATATTTCAGTAAAATATGCAAAATTAAGGTATTTGTATTGTCATAAAATGCATACTGTTTACACAGTCAACTGTTTACACAGTCGTAAGTTCAGTAAAAAACAAATCTCGGTTTTATCCAGCAGTAGGTTTTTTCCTGATTTTTTTTTTTTTTTAGCTAGTAGAATACATGGTCTTTGTGTGTACTTTGTTCATCTGATTGCATACTCCTACAGATAAAATTTTCAAAATTTAAGTCATCACCATGACGGCCTTAACACAAATCTTTTTCTTGATAAAAGATATATATGTTACTGCAACACAAATGAATATTGCTCATATTTTAGTCATGATTTTATCAAGAATCTAATGTAATTTAAAAATCTAGTGCTTTGGAACATTTTTCTTCAGAAAACTGGGACAACCTCTGGGCAACCTGTTTTGGTGATAAATTATTAAGTTTGTCTTCTGGAAGGAGAGTGATGGAGATGTAAGTAATTTGAGGAACCTTCTGTCCTCCTTGAAATTTCTACTTTTTCTGTTTTGTGTGTTCTAAGCCTTTGACAGTGTGGATCACAATAAACTGTGGAAAATTCTGAGAGAGATGGGAATACCAGACCACCTGACCTGCCTCTTGAGAAACCTGTATGCAGGTCAGGAAGCAACAGTTAGAACTGGACATGGAACAAGAGACTGGTTCCAAATAGGGAAAGGAGTACGTCAAGGCTGTATATTGTCCCCCTGCTTACTTAGCTTATATGCAGAGTACATCATGAGAAACACTGGGCTGGAAGAAGCTGGAATCAAGATTGCTGGGAGAAATATCAATAACCTCAGATATGCAGATGACACCACCCTTATGGCAGAAAGTGAAGATTTAGCTTATATGCAGAGTACATCATGAGAAACACTGGGCTGGAAGAAGCTGGAATCAAGATTGCTGGGAGAAATATCAATAACCTCAGATATGCAGATGACACCACCCTTATGGCAGAAAGTGAAGAAGAACTGAAGAGTCTCTTGATGAAAGTGAAAGAGGAGAGTGAAAATGTTGGCTTAAAGCTCAACATTCAGAAAATTAAGATCATGGCGTCTGGTCCCATCACTTCATGGGAAATAGATGGGGAAACAGTGGAAACTGTGTCAGACTTTATTTTTGGGGGAGCTCCAAAATCACTGCAGATGGTGATCGCAGCCATGAAATTAAAAGATGCTTACTCCTTGGAAGGAAAGTTATGACCATCTTAGATAGCATTTTAAAAAGCAGAGACCTTACTTTGCCAACAAAGGTCCATCTAATCAAGACTATGGTTTTTCCAGTGGTCATGTATGGATGTGAGAGTTGGACTATAAAGGAAGCTGAGCACTGAAGAATTGATGCTTTTGAACTGTGGTGTTGGAGAAGATTCTTGAGAGTCCCTTGGATTGCAAGGAGATCCAACCAGTCCATCCTAAAGGAGATCAGTCCTGGATGTTCATTGGAAGGACTGATGTTGAAGCTGAAACTCCAATAATTTGGCCACCTGTGCAAAGAGCTGACTCATTTGAAAAGACCCTGATGCTGGAAAAGACTGAGGGCAGGAGGAGAAGGGGATGACAGAGGATGAGATGGCATCACCGACTCGATGGACATGGGTTTGGGTGGACTCTGGGAGTTGGTGATGGACAGGGAAGCCTGGTATGCTGCAGTTCATGGGGTTGCAGAGTCGGACACTACTGAGAGACTGAACTGAAGTACTAGGCACTTAGTCATATTTTCTGGAATCAAGATGTGACTTTCTGCTCATCCTTCTGTAAATATATTCTACATTTTTTTTCTGGGCTGTTACATTGTGATCATCTCATGATGTAAAGCGAAGGATCATTTTGAATGTACTCAGAAACATTTGCCCCCATTCAGAGGATAGTAATTGTTGAGCTCGAGGGAAGGCGTATTTTCCTATAACTTACTCTGTCCAAAAAAATACTTGGCTGAAATGCCTTGCTTCCCCACAGTTGCTTCATAAGCCCAGAGTGCAAATACTTTTTTAACAAGGGAATTTCACTCTGGTGCTAAAGAGAAATGAGTGAACATTGGTACAATGTTTTTTTTACAATTTTATGGATTAATTTTGGTCTATACCCTCAGTATTTTTATTTAAGTTATTAGTAAAACTTTATTTTTTCATTGAATTTTCTATAGCCAAATTCTTTATAATTTTGCCCCTGACTGGTAACTTAGGTGTTTCTTTTTTTTTCTGCAAAAACAGTGATTGTTTCCTTCTACTTTTACTCACGTTTGGTGGTCACACCTGTTTCATACACTGTTGATAAAGGAGAGTGAATTGCAGAGATTTTGCAGGTTTGATTGGGTTTAGCTTCATAAGCAAGAGTAAGGAGAGAGGCAGATACGAAGCTCTTGGTATTACGATGTGACTTTGTAAAATGACGCTTTTCCTGTCACACAGTATCAAAATGGTACCACCCCCTGCTTCTTGTTCCCTACAGAACGTGGGAGGGAAAATGACTGACTGTTCTGAATGCCAATAGAGCTACGTTAGATAGCAATTTCAGTGTGATAACTTTCCTGGTAAAGTGTTTTATTTCATCTAATAATTTGAATTCAGAGAGGCTTAAAAGAAAGGAGCAAAACTATAATTAAAGTTGGAAGTTATTCATTGCCTTTGGTTGTAAACAAGCCGGAGACTGGGATATTTGGCGTGATGACTGTAAAACTGGATGATGCTGAGTACGCTTCAAGGTTGATAAGTCTGGTCCATCCATTCTGCATTATGGCCACATCTTTGGGACTTAGAATCTGGCAAACAGAAGAAGAGTTTATCTTGTTGGACAATATAAATTGGAAAATCAACCAGATGAAATTGCAAAAGCCCGGGGTGATAGCTGTAGAAATTTTCTGATTCTTCCTTTGCACTTAACTAGATTACATTATTTGAAACTATGTATTCATCATTTAAAGATACTTTCAAAAGAGGAGCTACAGTTACAAAGACACTATTAAGATAATGTCTGTGATAATTTAAAAACTATGTCAGCATTTATACAATTCAAAAATAAATGCAGTTAAAAGGCCTGGCTCAACTTTCTGTCTATTGGCTGAGTAGGTTAGACAGTTTCACGTGTTATCTTTTTGATAGTTTGTTAGCTGAATATGTTTGACTTTCTCTCTCATGCCTCTAAGTTTTTGTTTCCAGGTTCTGATCTGTGTTTTACTGCCATTCTCCTGTCTATGTTATCAGTGTTGTCGTGATTGTTACTCATGTTTAACTTGCTACTCTTTACATTTAGAGATGGAAACAAACATGGAATTTAAGTGGTTCGGGTACCTGAATCTATTTAAGTGCAGAATTTTTCACTGAAAATCAGTTATCAATGTCCATGCCTTTGCTTTGAGCAGCAGTTGAATTTAATGATATTTTATTGAGTCATCCTTAGGTAACGTTTATTATATGTTAAATTTAGTTCTAATGTTTTTTTTTTACAATTATTAACTTATTTAATCTGTATAGCAGGAGATTATTACTTACAAAGTAACCTTTCTATTTCTGATTTTTGGGTGAGGATATTTAGGCACAGAGAGTTAAAAACCTTATTCATGTTCACATGGGAACAAGCATTAGATCCAGGCTTTAAGCCCAGTCAGGGTAGCTTTGGGAAGTCCTCTGCTAACCACGGCACCAATGCCTGCTAATCTTATTTTGCTGACCGTTATATTCCCTGGAGAAGGGACTGGCACCCCACTGCGGTGTTCTTGCTTGGAGAATCCCCTGGACAGAGGAACCAGGCAAGTTTCAGTTCATGGGGTTGCAAAGAGTCGGACATGACTAAGTGACTAGTATTTCACTTCACTCCATGGTATGTTAAAGCAGAGCAAGAAATAACCTTAAAAACTTAAGTAAATAAACTTCAGTGAAGAAGCAGCCTTAATTTAAATCGAGTCATCAAAGATTTATCGGATGCATAATGTACATCAAGTAATATACCTCCTACTGTATTTTCATTAAATGTAAAGAAAGATTCTGGGTGAGTACCTGGCCAGGAATGAAAGAAGTAGAATGAGAAATATTAAATGTCATTTATAAAATAATCTATTGGCTGTATTTTGTTGATGAGCAAATGATACAAGAAATATGAATCCAATCTTGTTAGGGAATAATTGTGGAGCATTTTATAGTGAGTGTTTCCCTAATTTTGATGCTGGAAAAATCAGTAACTAAAATAAATTGAGTAGTCCACAGCTCTAAAATAGAGAACTCAGATGTTTTGGCCTCAGGGCCCATTTGCATGCTTAAAAATTATTGAGAACACCCCCCAAAACTCCTATAAGCATGGGTTATGTCTGTCAGTATTTATAGTAAAAGTTGAAATGGATATTTCAACATCTATTAACTCATTTAAAAATAACAACAGTAATACCATTACATGTTGACATAAATGCATGTTCTCATGAAAAGTAATTATCTCTTTCAACATAAAAAATGATGACTAGCATTGTTTTGTATTTTAAAACATTTCTTATTGTCTGGTTTAATGAAAGACAGCTGGATTTTTACATTCGCTTCTCTATTTAGTCCCCTTATGATCCCACAGATCATGGACTCTCTGGAAAACTCCACTGGACACTTGTGAGAGAGTGAGAATGAAATAGGAAGATACCATCTTACTTTATTATGAAATTAGCTCTGACCTCATGGACTCTTTAGAGGTCTTAGTTTGGAATGTCCGGGGTCTTCTGATCACACTTTGGGAACTCTTGCTCTAGAATAAGTCTTCTGCCCTCTTAATCTTTTGTTATGTTGTATGTTTTAACCTCTTTTCATCTACACTGTCTGAATTTGAGCTTTTGCAATTCAGTGTATTGCTTATCTGTGATTAAAAAAAAAAAACTAGATAATTCCTTACTAGCATTGGGATATTTCATGTCTTCTAAATATCTATGAATATGATATAAATAAAAAAAATAAAGGCCAAAGATAATTTCAAATAGCCCAGTAACTAAGAAGCTACCGAATGGTATGCAATGTGTACAAGGTGAATTGAGTACCAGATTTTTGGAGACAGATGGATAGAATGACAGGCAGATCAATAGATAAATGGAAAGAAAGAATTAAATATAGATGCAAGTATCTCTAGGCATCTATGTTTGGCTTAAGAAAAACACAATTCTTCCCATCTACTGTTTTGTAATATATTTTGTAATGTTTTGTATGAATAGTCTAATAATTGTCCTTGGATTCTTTTCTTAAATAATCTGCAGATGAGATATTGATTTAATCAGTAAAGACACTACTCTGATACAACTGAGAACACTGTCTAGGTGGAATTAGCTAATAAGATATTGATAATTCTTGTAATAATTTTAAGTTCTTGTTGACTATCAGTGTTTGGCTATCAGTATGTGGTTTACTTTTTCGTGTTTGCAATGCAGGCACACAGATAGTAAGAGTGTTTCTAAGTTGCTCCTATTATGGGACTTTAGATCCTTTAGTATTCCCAGGGTCAGGTGGGCAGAGCATGGGTCTTCTTATTTTATAGGAGATGCTTACTAATTCCCTTCTGCTTACAGCCTTTGAAGTAACTCCTTTCTTTTTCAGGGTCCAAATCTGTCATATACAGAGCCTTGTCAGTAAACACTGTGATTTAAAGAGAATCATTAGCATTTATTGTTTCAAAAGAGTAGTTGAAACATTTCAAACTGGCATTTTGAAGGAAAGTACAGCAAACACAATTTCATTCTGAGTGCAAGGGAGAGAAAGTTTCTGTCCCCAAGAATGGTAAACATTTTAGGGAAAAAAAAGAAAACGGTGAAATCCCAGGGACAGAGGATCTTGGCAGGCTACAGTCCATGGGGTCACAAGAGTTGGGTATGACCTAGTGACTAAACCACCGTCAAATAACATGAGTGTGTGTGTGTGTGTGCGTGTACGCACGGGTGCTCTACCATTTCCAGGAAAAGCTGACATGGCCATGGTCGTTCAAACTGATCTTTTCTGCTTGAGTGAAGAGGATTTTGAATGATATGTTTAATAATTACTCCAGTAGAGCAGAGAAATGCAGTCTGGCCTCTACTCTGGGTTTGGAAGTGACTTGGTGTGATGAAAGCTTGAGTGGCAGCAACCAACCACTGAATATCACATGGAATAGCAGTGTACTGTTTCTCAGTTACTAAGGAGACTCTTAAGTTCTCCACACTTTTGGAGAAAAGGAGTCCTTTCCTTTCTTTGGCAACTCTGGGAGTGTTTGTTACCCAGTCTCAAAAGGATGTTCCTGAAGAGAGCTTATGCTAAACAATGACTTAAAATGTATACATTTACTTAGGGGACGCCATAGCAAAACAGGGTGAAAAAAAATGCATTTGAAATCAATAAAGGTGCATTTATTCATATTTTTAGACACGATTCTGAAGCTTCTGTCTTCTAAAGTTTTTCCTTTGAAATTAGTTCTATGTTTGAGTTTGCAGACATAGCCTATTTTCCAGTCAATCCCTAAAATACAATATTTACATAATTAAGGCAAAATTATGCTCCAAAGTAGGGGTTAACTGTACTCTGTCAATGAATTGGGATACAACCGGAGCTTCTCTTCTGTCCATGAAATTCTCCAGGCAAGAATACTGGAGAGGGTAGCTATTCCCTTCTCCAAGGGATCTACCCAATCCAGGGATGGAACCCAGGTCTCCCACAGTGCAGGCAGATTCCTTACCATCTGAGCCACCAGGGAAGCCCACTCATTTGGTAAGTAAGTAGCAATTGCTAAAGCCAAATCCATCACACAGCCAACCACATCAATTGTCAGGATGGAAAAAAAATGAAGAAGCAATACTGGAGTTTAAAAATAAATTCCACATGTAACTTGTAAGTTATAGATGTAACCAAAAAGTAAAAAAAGAACTCTACCACACATTAGGACTCCATACATAATCTCAATGTACAGTATATTTTTGAAAAAATTTTTGGCTACACATGAATATTTGGAGTTATATTTGGGTAGGACCATTCTGTTCTGACAGGGTATCATCACTGAAGCTTATATACAGAGTAGGTTCTTTCCAAAGACCCTGAATTAATGAGACCAGTCAAAGCAAGACACATTCAGGACTTCCATGTGGTCCAGACTCTGCACTTACGGTTTAAGGGACACAGACTCAGTATCTGCCTGGAAACTAAGCTCCCAGATGCTGTGATTACCTTGAAACTTAATTACAAAATAATCATTTCATGATATCTCAGTTAAGTGTGCATGTATATGATTTTTTAAAACTAGTTTTACTAATCAAAGAAGAAATCTAAATAGAATTGCATTCCACCCCAAACAACACTCACAAAATCCCAAATGTCTTCCACAGTGGACCACCGTGAAGCAATTCTTGATGATCTGGTGTTGAAATTAAATTGTTTCCTATGCAGAAGGGTGAAAGATTTTTTTTCAAAACAGAAAATATCTGTCCAAAAATTTCCATTCTTCTGTATCATTTGTTCTAATAGTTAAAATATTCTCTATGACTTATTGTAAGCCAGTTGTTGTCAGTTAAGATTTGAAGAACTCACTTTCAAATATTTCAGTTTCTCCAAATAAAATTATGCCATGATACAGAGTGTTAGGTTGTTATTTACATACTTATGATTCTGAAATCATTTTAGATTTCACTGATGGAAAAGTAAGTCCATAAAATGCAGGCACTCAAACTGTAGCCACTTTGGGTTATGGCTGAAAACATGGAGGATAATGGAGTGGGAAATATTCTTTGGAAGGTAATAACTGGGGAAAAATTACAGATCAAATGCAACTGTTATGGTGAAAAGATATTCAGACTTCAGGTTTGAAAAGAAATCATTGTTTCACAGATTGAAAGGTGAACCTCGAGTGTCTGTCATATAGCCAACAGGAAAAACAAAGAAGTATTTTTCTTCTTTAGGTTGGAACACATGTACAAATATTCAACAGAATTCCTAAAATACATGGTGAATCAAACTCACGAATGCAAACTTCGATTTTGTTCTTGAACCAGTACTGTTTCGGAGTCCTGTGAAGAGAGACTTCTATAGAAATACCTTAAAATATGGTGTCCCTGTTTTGAAAGAAAGACAAACTACCTTTCCACTGTGAATATGCCCTTTGTGTTATAAACTGTTAGGACATGACAAGGCCAAACAATTGATTCTTTCTTCTTTTGAAGCTGTTCTTGCTTTGGTTATTGCCATTGTTGGAGAGGATTAGGAAACGCGTTTCTGTGTTCCTAGGCTTTTGACGTTTCCTGATGTTCCAGGTAACTTAAACAATATAACTTGAAATAATCTGCCACACTGTTGCTCTGATCCTCACTTACCCTCAAAGGCCAAGACTGAGGGGACTTGGGTCCTTGGTAAACTCTTTTCTTTTAACGACATGTTTTCCAAGTCAGGCAGATATTTTGTGTCCAAGAAAGTGACCTGAGACTTTATCCTGAGGAAGTGGAGATGAAGGCAAACTTACCTTCTGAATGTGAATATTTCTATGTACTGAATATGAGATTAGCTCTGTGCATAACTTTCTGAACATGGACAGCTGGTGAAAACCTGACTATTTAGAAATCACCTGGAAGCAGAGACAGAATCAGAGATGCAGAGTTTTGTTGAATTAGCTGGGCAAGGTATTTACTCACTTATTGGTCAGAAGCCAGCATGGTAGAGGGAACTGAATACAGGTTCAGGAGTTAGGGACCTGGGCTCAAATTCTTGCTCTACCAGTTAGCAATTGCCAAGGTTAGTTTCTTGCATTCTGAGTCCCTGATTCTTATATCTCAAATTTAGAATAATGTTTCAGTTCAGTTCAATTCAGTCGCTCAGTCATGTCTGACTGTTTGTGACCCCATGAACTGTAGCACGCCAGGCCTCCCTGTCCATCACCAACTCCTGGAGTTCACTCAGACTCACGTCCATCGAGTCAGTGATGCCATCCAGCCATCTCATCCTCTGTCGTTCCCTTCTCCTCCTGCCCCCAGTCCCTCCTAGCATCAGATTCTTTACCTTACAGAATTGTTAGGAGTGCTAATTGAAACAAAGTATATAAAGTACATGGCATAAGTTACTCAATAACTATTAATACAATTCAGTTCAGGCTACAGTCTTTTTTGTTAACATTATCCAGCAGTTTTTTTTTTTTTTAATTAGAGTATTTTTCATTTACAATGCTGTGGTAATTTTAGGTTAGTATAGCAAAATGATTTATTTATCTACATGCGTATATATATATATATATATATATATACACATATATATGTATATATATACACATGTATACACAGAAATATATAAGACTATCCCAGGTGGCGCTAGTGGTAGAAAGCCCACCTGCCAATGTAGGAGACATAAGAGATGCAGGTTCGATTCCTGGGTTGGAAAGATCCTCTGGAGGAGGGCATGGCAACCCATTCCAGTACTCTTGCCTGGAAAATCCCATGAATGGGGGAGCCTGGTGGGCTATAGTCCATGGGATCGCAAAGAGACAGTGACTTAGGATGCACATATAAGAATATACCTATAATATACATATCTATATATTTTTTGAGATTATTTTCTCTTACAGGTAATTACAAAATACTGAGTATAGTTCCCTGTGGTATATAGTAGGTGCATGTTGGTTATCTTTTTTATTTCAGGCCTGTGTATATGTTAATCCCAAGCTCCTAATTTATCCCTCCCTTTACCCTTTCCTCTTTGGCAACAGTAAGTTTGTTTTCTATGTCTGTGCATTTACTTCTGTTTTGTAAATTACAGATGGTATTTTTGCCCAATTTGGCTCTTGTTTACAGAGATATCTATATGATTTTATTTTTCTCTAATATTTTATTATTAACATTCATTTTCAGTAATTTTTCTTAAATGAAGAACAAGTTCTTATAGGAAATAGAATATATTGGGAAGAACTATTCCATGGGCCAAGAAAAGGGAGATTTCACCCATGTTTATATTCGACTGATGAGCCTACAGAGAGGCTTGTTCAAGGTCCTGATGTGCTCTCATGCAGGACCCAGATGGTTTCCTTGACCTTCCAAAGTCACCAGTCTTTCAGTCTTGATATAAATAAATCTCAGCACCAAACTCCAATGAAATGTTAAATATTGAACATATTCGGTAGGCCACCCATACAAAAAAGGAAGTTTCTGGAAAACCATGCCGAAAGAGACGGTTAAAATTCTTCAGGAATTTAGTGGTAAAAATCATTCTGCATATTTACATAAACTTCAGGAAGCAAGCATGAAAGAAGACCTTTATCCAACTAGTAGAACTATCACATTAATTGATCTGTGTTTCAGATGAGTAATTATCTAAAATGGTCCCTGGTGGAAAGTCAGATTAGGCTTTACTGGGGAGAACAACAAAGAACTTTCATTCTTTCTTCTTGAGGAGAGAAATGGATTTGCCTAAGTTAAGACCGTATTCTTTCTTAGTGGTAAAGGGAGAAAGTAGGTGATGCTTTGCTTCTCTTTTTCTCCCTTAGAAATGGAGAAAACTCACCAAGAAAGAGAAGGCAGTGCCTTTGTTAACCCCTAGACACAGCTGCAGGGGCTCGATGTTCAGGGTGTATAGCCTGTGGGGATTGAGTTCTATTCCAAGTACCCACAGTCTGCTCACGTATTAATACTTAGGAGGCTAAATTTGGGTTTAGGTTGATTCTATGGCTTTCTGTTCCAAATCCTGTCCCAGACTTACATTGTCTCAGCATCACTCTCTTCAACTAATTTCTACCTCAGTAACAACATTCAGCAGTTTTCAAGAATAACTGACCTCGAGCTGGGTGACAACATTCTAGTACATCATGGAACTGAGATTTGGGGTCACCTATCAGCCTAGGGGACTCAATGCATCCACTGCTGCACCTTATTACCCAACCACTGCCTTTCAGTCAAATGAACAAATATGACCTCCTTCTGTATGGATGTGAGAGCTGGACCGTAAAGAAAGCTGAGCACCAAAGAATTGATGCTTTTGAACTGTGGTATTGGAAGAGACCCTTGAGAGTCCCTTGGACTCCAAGGAGACGAAACTAGTCCGTCCTAAGGAAATCAGTCCTGAATATTCATTGGGAGGACTGATGCTGAAGCGAAACTCCAATACTTTGGCCACCTGATGCTGGGAAAGACTGAAAACAGAAGAAGAGGATGACAGAGGATGAGATGGCTGGATGGAATCATCAACTCAATGGACATGAGCCTGAGCAAGCTCCAGTAGTTAGTGATAGACAGGAAGCCTGGGGTGCTGCAGTACATAGGGTCTCAAAGAGTCGGACACAGCTGAGCTACTGAACTGAACTGAACCTCCTTTCTACCAGGACAAGTCTTTACAAAGATTTTCCTACTGAGTAAATCTTTTCATCTCCCATATTGTACCCATAAAGTGAAGTAGCTCAGTCGTGTCTGACTCTTTGCGACCCCGTGGACTGTAGCCTAACAGGCTCCTTCCTCCATGAGATTCTCCAGGCAAGAATACTGGAGTGGGCTGCCATTTGCTCCTCCAGGGGATCTTCCTGACCCAGGGATTGAACCGGGGTCTCCTGCATTGCAAGCAGACGCTTTAACCTCTGAGCCACCAGGGAAACTCCTCATATTGTATCAAGGACTTCAAAACAAAACTAAAATTAGGAATATCATCACTAAGGTCACAGGATTAAGTAGCTAGACTCCTTCATTTAGGTTATCCAAGTTAAAAAAAAAAAATCAACTGAGTAAATTTTAAAGATCTTATTGGTTTGATTCAATGACGCATCCAACTCAGCACGTAGAAAGGAGCTCCAGGGAGCTGTGTGAAATGGAAGATTTTTACAGGCAGAAGGGAGCAGGAACAAGGAAGTTGTATCAGGAAAAAACATAGAGTGGTTATTTTTGATGGTTGGTGGGGGGCCTGTCAAGCAGAGTACCTAATGCTGATCAGATGATTCCTGATTAATTGGTTAAGAGCCTATTTCTGGGAGAGCTGAAAATGTATTAAATAGTTAAATCTTGGTTTGGTGACGTGGCGCTTGCATAAGTTACTCCATTTGGGACCTGTTATCTTGTTTTTAACATCCATCTTTGAAAGAACTGAAACCAAATTCTCTTTTTACAATCATGGTTTAAATTAAATATCATGTGTCTCAACCTGTTATCTATTATGAACAAGCTGAACTACAGTCTTAGACAAAAGGGAGATTCTTGGAAGCAGCATTTAATGAGGAAAACCACTGGGCTTTGCCCCTTTAGAAATGCAGAGCACGTTTAAGCATTTTGTTTTTTAATTTGTAGATAAATATTTTATTATCAAGGTTCTTTAAAGGTAGTAAAAAAATGGCAACTCATTAAGAGTGTACATAGGTACTGTAAACAGCAACAAAGTAGCTCTGGCATATTTCATGGTTCAGACATCAAAAGAGAAAGCTATAAAATCTGCTTGCAGTAAAACAGTCAATTTTTTCCCCCTTGGCATGGCTGGTGTCTATTAGCTACTTCATATACAAAGAAAATAAAATGTTACTAGTTCTTTAGTCAGATGTATCTGAGAAGTTTTCTGAAGACATGTGAAATGCTAAAACATTTCTGTTTTTTCTGTTCACTTTTTCCTACACTACACAAATGAAAATGACCTTGACCATACAAAGAGTTCATTCTGTTTCCAGTGATAATAATCGGTTGTGTGTATTACAAGCTTTGTTAATCATTTACAAGTGGTAGATGACCTTGTTTTTTCTTGTCCTTAATTTAAGGCATGACTAAGATTGTGTTTTTGTTTTCCCTATCTTATGCCAAAAACTCATATGTTAAAAATGCTGATAGAAAGGAGTTGTTGCTATAAATAAGTGAGTTGAATTAGAGGTTTCTGGCCTGTGTCATTACGACTATTTTGCACAGAAAAAGCTAATCTTTCACGTCAAAATGTCAGTGGGGTACAGAGCCAAAGAAATAGATACACCTGGAGTAGATTACACACATGGGGTTGATCTTCTCCTTAAAGCCAGAAAGCTCAGGTGACGTGCCGTCCCCTGTGTGGCAGAGCAGGAGAAAACTGGAAAGTACAGCCGGGGCTGCTAAAGCAGTTCGGGAAATGCAATGGACAGCCTCCTCTCTGTATTTCTGGATGGCTGAGAATCAAGTAGTTGCACATCAAAATGTGACTCTTTTTTTCCTGCTTCTTGGCACGGGACCTTCATCTGTCATCATTTCATGTCCTCAAAGGCCTGAGAGATGCTGCCATCCTTGAGCAACAAAGGATGCCATGCAAAGCAGCGCAGAACTTGAGTTGTTTCAACAGATGCTGTCTTATGTTTTGCCAAAGAATGGCCCCTTTTATTTCTGTCATGAATGCAGTCTTTCTTTCCATTGCTAAATGTTTTCCAGTATTAAACCTAATCCTTATCTATCATTCTTTCGGATGATAGGCTGTCCTTTTGCCTTTGGAACCAGCCTAGCCTTCACCATATAAAAATGGATTTGCGAAGAAATGGAAACTTCGTGTTCTCCACCTTCCAGCTCCTGCTGATTTCTTAGTAGGGTGGAGGGGCTGCATTTCAAGGTCAGGGTAGCTGAGCCAAGTCATTCCAAATGTAAGAAAAAAAAATACTGAGATGGAAATGAACAGTTTTATCCTGTGAATTTTTTTGCTTCTGGTAGCGGAAAGATTAGGAAAAGGTAGCTGGTTGTGGGCAGAACTAGAATCAACAAAGCAAAGTCAAAACTGTTTATCCCTGTGTTTGTTTAGTGAAACAGAACCAGGAAGGGTAATGAAGGCCTGAATTAATGTCAGTTTTAAGAAGGGAGGCTTTCCTACAAGGCAGTGGGATTCTGTCTTTCCAGGAAGTGTTATCAGCAGTGATTCCCCAGAAATCCAAGCCATGTCAGGACAAAAATGGTACCCAAGGTCTTGGTACCCACCTCTAGTTCTAATTCTAATAAAAGGGATTCATAAGTGTTAAAGAAAGTTGCTTAGATGATATTTTGAGAATTGTTCTATTAATATTTCTTCACCCAAATTGAATCGCTTAAATGAACTGTCCTAAAGATCTGAGTTTCCACAGTGGACTAGTATTTCTTCTCCTGGGGGCAGGCAGAGGGTTAACCAGCTCCCAAGGCTAAGACTTCTCCCATTATACTTTCTAGAAGCAATTGAAGTCTGTCGGTCTGGTCTGGTTTGTTCTGTGGCTGCTAATTCGGCATGTCTTTATTTGACTTTTTAAGTGCAAAACCACTATACTGGTGATTTTGAGATATATAAAGGGAAATAGAACACTGGCTCAGGGAAGTTCGCAAATAAAGTGAATTCTGTATATACAATATCACTCTGTATACAGTAATAGCAGCAACAAAAGGAAGAACACAGAAATACGAGGAATAATGCATTGTAGAGATTTTCATAGATTTCAGTGATCGCTGTTCAGTCTCTTCCGTTTTGCTCTTTCTGTCTCTGATGAGACTTTTCAGAATAGCCACTGTCTACATGCCCAGTCCTCTCAGAGGAGAGCTCTATGAAGACAGCAAGAAGCTGCCAGCCTACATGCAGGGTAGCTATGCTAGAGACCAGACCCACACTCAGTTACTATTTTTGATGAAAGGCCTAGAAATAACCATCTGGGCAATCAGACTTTTGCATTAACATGCAGTGTTGGCTGAATCCACAGGCAGCTGGCTGAGGACTATTTAAACTGGGTGCTGAGATAGGAGAGTAGGCCCTGACAGGCAGTAGTTAAGGGACACACATCTATTCTATGCATGTCAGTGGTAATGATACTGTAATTCTCTCCAAATGTAGTTCTTTTAGTGTGTTTTGACAGGCTGGTTGTTATTCCAAGGGTCTGTATCATTGGAGACACATAGACTAGATACTAATATACATATATGCATATGCATGTGTTTGTATGGCTGCATATATTTATGAAAGAATTCATGAGAGTCAGTCATACACAATAAATATTGATAACTCTGCAGCACGTTATTGCGTGGTATAGAAAAATATGGAAAATTTTAGGAACTCATGAGCCCAGGAGAGGTTGATTCACCTTATTTTCCAGCACTTTGTGTTTCTGTCAAATAAACTATAGGGACCAACTGGAACCTAATGTGATTCTATCTTTCTAAATAAAAAATAAGACACATGGATTAGCTTAGTGGTTAAGAGCTTAAGCTTTGGTGTCGGGTTTACTTGAAATATGACTGCAGTTTCTGCCGTTGAAAAGTTCTGTGACCCTTTGGAATTGATTAAATCTCATTGTCCTTCAGTGTCCTTAAAGTAAAATGAGAAACTGTAATAGGGATCCACCTCTTAGATTGTGGTATGGATTGCATGCAGTAAGGCATGTAAAGCATTTTGCAGAAAAATGGGGAAGAATAGTTACTACAAAAATGGTGATAGTTAGGGGAGTGGTGAAAATTGGGAAAAGTAAGTCAGCAAAACTAAATCAGCTTGATTTCTTTCCCTTGACTGTTTGGTTTTTAAAGTGTTGACTGGATACATTTTCCCTGTCCTAGCAAAGTAGTGCATTTCTTTCTAAAGTTTAGAAGTAAGAAAAGAGCTATTCTGTAAATCACTGAATTTCTATTAGCCCTCATTATTGCCACAAATGAATCCAGGCTCTAGGTAAGGAAACGACTTGCATTTATTATTTTTTCCTCTTCAAATTTTTTCTCATTTATTGAACTGTAACACATGTAGTATATTCACCCCTTTGAAGCTGTATAACTGAGTGGTTTTTACTATATTCATAATGTTGTACAACCATCACCGATATAAAATTTCAGAACATTAGCAGTCCCTTCTCAATTTCTCCTCCTCCAGCTCTTGCTATCCACTAGCCTGCTTTCTGTCTTTATGAATATGCTCACTCTGGACATGTCATAATAACAGAATCATGGACTAGGTGGCCTTTTGTGTCTGGCTTCTAACAGTTGCGCTGATTGAATCAGTTCATTAGCAGTGAAGGGGTGTGTGTGTGTATGTATAAAATCATTTTGCTATCTGTGTGTCTAAAAGAAAGAGCCAGGATCTGTGGACTGGAATACAGGAGACTCAGACTCAAATACAGTGTCTAATATTACCTGGCAGTGTCACTGTGGATGTGTGAGTTAATCGTTGGAGTCACAGCTTACTTTGCACAATAAGGGCTTGGGTATTAAACTGTCTCAGCTCCAACATTGTCCTGAAATCCTGTGACCCTTTGTTAAAAACTGTTCCATAAATGAAAACCTCCACACTGAGAATGACTAGGATGAATGGTGTTTCTTACATTAGAATTGGACATCTCAAGAGTTTAATGTCAGCTCAGTCAGCAACCTCCAGACCTCCTAGCCAGGATTCTCCTGCTCAGAAGTGCTCTTCTCTCCACCCCACCCCACCCCCTGCAGCTCCAAATCCAACGGATATCCATTGGCAACCAACTATTTGTCAGGCACTGTATTTGATGCACAAAATGTAAGAGAGACATAATCCTAACAAGGAAGACAAATAGTATTTACATTGTGTTTGGTGCTCAGAGAGCAAAGGAAAACTTCTGAACATTCCTGGTAAGGTCTGATAACTTTCCACACAAGTGTCTTTGGGGGCACGTTTTAAAGGCTGTCAAAGAATTGAAACGGTGAATAAGATGATGAAAGAGTGGTAGTTCCCAAGCATAGAGAACAATCTTTGTAAAGACAGAAAAGTATAAGAAATATCGATGCATTCAGAGAATAGAAATGACTTCATTACCCCAGAAGTGAAATCAAGAACAATGGCCAAGAGGCCAGAGTCCACAATTGGACAGTCTAGGTTCAAGTAATACCAGCCCTGTCACTTATTTAGGTGAAATGCTGGGTAATTACTTAACCTCCCTGCTTCAGTTTCTCCACCTGTAAAATGAGAATGATAAAATATTGTAAGAATGTGTTTTTGGAACATCCTCAGTCAATGGCTATTTTAATTAGCATTAAGCAGAGGGGATTTGTGAGTAAAGAGAGGAGAAAGTAGAGAGGAAAACAGTCATCTGATCATAATGAAAGGTCATTTTATATGTAAACATGTTAACTAAGAGGATCTCTAACATAATATTGAGGGAGAGTCATTACAGGGTTCACACTAGAGAGTCTAGTGGCCATGTGTATAGAATTGTGAAGGGTAAGTGAGGAAAAAAGGTGAACTGGAGGAAGAAAGTTAATTTGTGGGGAAAAAAACCACATTGAGCTGTGGAATATGCCAGTGTTTGGGTTTCGGTGACTGGGTGAACTGTGACCATTGACACCTGAAGAGGGGGAGTCAGTCACTGGGAAATGGGACGAATTCACTTTTGTTGAGTTGAAAGTGTGTGTGGGATGTCAGCTAGAGATGCCCAATGAGTGCTTGGATATAAAACAGAGCCTCAGAAAAAAGTCTGGAATCACGATGTGCAACAGAAAGCCAATGAGAAGCTCAAATGCAGATTCCCTGGCGTTGCTGTTTAGTCGCGATGTGCGACTCTTTTGAGACCACGTGGATTGTAACCCACCAGGCTCCTCTGTCCATAGGATTTCCCAAGTAGGAATACTGGAGTGGGTAACCATTCCCTTCTCCAGGGGATCTTCTAAACCCAGGGATCAAACTTGGGTCTCCTGCATTGCAGGCAGATTCTTTACCTCTGATGGACAGGGAGGCCTGGCATGTTGTGATTCATGGGGTCGTAGAGAGTCGGACATGACTGAGCAACTGAACTGAACTGAGCCACTGGGGAAGCCCCCCAATTCTCTGGTAGCCACTCACAAAAGAAAGAGTAAGGAAACAGGTCACGCTCACCATAATTGTACATTTTACTTAACACGATAGGTCTACAATGTTAGTTCGCTTTATCATAACTACAAAATTATTACAAGACGGGCTGCATTTTTTTTTTCTTTGCTAAGTCTCAAGCTCCATGCCTACTTTACACTCAGCACATCTGAAGCCACATTTCAAGTGCTCCATAGTCATAATGTGGGTCAGGGATGAGAGTTCTAAAGGGCAGTGCCATTTTAGAACTTAAGAGTGTGTCAAACTGATTTCTGTAACAATGTCTAGTTGAGAGATTCCAGGTACTGTGACAGGAGCTGAGAACTCAGTAGTGAACAATGCAGACACGGTTTTCCTGACCAGTTATTAGAGGATAGGGCTTCTGCCGGCCTAAAAATTCTGTTTGTATAATCAGGCAAAGGCACTCTGCCCTGGGCAGAGCCGTTACACTCCAGGGATTGCAGAGCACAGGAGGGATATTTCTGTTTGCTCACCTCTTCCACACTGAACCTTCACTTGGAACAAACAGCAGCATACCACCAGCAGGGACTCTGTGAGGAATACAGGCATTTATAAGCAATTAGAAGAAAACAGCGTGAGTGTTATAAGGGAGGACACTCCTGGAAGGGGACTCAGTTGTGCAAGAATCAGAGAGGTTTACCCTGAAGTCATGCCATCTAGGCTAAGACCTGAAGGATGACCAGGAAGAAGACCGAAGGGGAGTTGGGAGGGTGTCCCAGCAGAGGGCAGGGTACACTGAAAAAGCACAGAGGCAAGGACCTCAGGGAAGCGTCAGGGAATGACAGAAGTTCAGACCATGCGTGGGAGCAGATGTCTGGCAGGGCATGAGGTTGATGAGTCCAGGGGTTCCTCTGCCAGGGGGATCAGGGGAGCAGGGGACAGGCAGAGTCCTTGTTATGGATATCAGTGGTCCACAACAAGGGATCTGGCAAGGAGCAGTCAGAAATACAGAGCAGAATGCAGGAATAGGTCATGTCATAAAAGGTAGAGAGAAAGAAAAAAATCCACCTTTTGAAAGAGGCCAACCAGATGTCAGATGCAGCCAGCAAGTCAAGGAAGAGGGGATATGAAGAGTGGCTCTTGAATCAGGCACGGGAGGCACACTGAACACCTTGGTGAGCACAGTGATGAGGAAAAGGGGGGAGAAACCAGTTGGCAGTGATGGCAGAACCAGTGGAGCATGAAGAAGGGAAGCTGCTTTAAGGGAAGCAGACTGATGGGAAGAAAGTGCAGAAAATAACATCCTTACAAAAAGCACGGTGCAGTGGAGCACATATGAATTGCCGGCCTTTTGCTTTGTTTCCGTCTTTAGTCGTAGGATACCAGCGCCTCACTCAAGTTCATTTTTCCATTGTTTGCTCTCCAATGCTGTTACACCAAAGCAAAGACGTAACCTACTGCAAAGATAAGTTTCTTACCTATTTAATAAATAGTCTTCAAGCACATGCTTCATGCCAGGAGCAAAGCAACAGCTGCAGTTCTCCTGGAAGGGGACTCAGTTGTGCAAGAATCAGAGAGGTTTACCCTGAAGTCATGCCATCTAGGCTAAGACCTGAAGGATGACCAGGAAGAAGACCGAAGGGGAGTTGGGAGGGTGTCCCAGCAGAGGGCAGGGTACACTGAAAAAGCACAGAGGCAAGGACCTCAGGGAAGCGTCAGGGAATGACAGAAGTTCAGACCATGCGTGGGAGCAGATGTCTGGCAGGGCATGAGGTTGATGAGTCCAGGGGTTCCTCTGCCAGGGGGATCAGGGGAGCAGGGGACAGGCAGAGTCCTTGTTATGGATATCAGTGGTCCACAACAAGGGATCTGGCAAGGAGCAGTCAGAAATACAGAGCAGAATGCAGGAATAGGTCATGTCATAAAAGGTAGAGAGAAAGAAAAAAATCCACCTTTTGAAAGAGGCCAACCAGATGTCAGATGCAGCCAGCAAGTCAAGGAAGAGGGGATATGAAGAGTGGCTCTTGAATCAGGCACGGGAGGCATCACTGAACACCTTGGTGAGCACAGTGATGAGGAAAAGGGGGGAGAAACCAGTTGGCAGTGATGGCAGAACCAGTGGAGCATGAAGAAGGGAAGCTGCTTTAAGGGAAGCAGACTGATGGGAAGAAAGTGCAGAAAATAACATCCTTACAAAAAGCACGGTGCAGTGGAGCACATATGAATTGCCGGCCTTTTGCTTTGTTTCCGTCTTTAGTCGTAGGATACCAGCGCCTCACTCAAGTTCATTTTTCCATTGTTTGCTCTCCAATGCTGTTACACCAAAGCAAAGACGTAACCTACTGCAAAGATAAGTTTCTTACCTATTTAATAAATAGTCTTCAAGCACATGCTTCATGCCAGGAGCAAAGCAACAGCTGCAGTAACAAAGTCTCTTCGGTCGTGTCCAACTCTGTGCGACCCCATAGACGGCAGCCTACCAGGCTCCCCTGTCCCTGGGGTTCTCCAGGCAAGAACACTGGAGTGGGTTGCCATTTCCTTCTCCAATGCATGAAAGTGAAAAGTGAAAGTGAATTTGCTGAGTCATGTCCGACTTCTCACGACCCCATGGACTGCAGCCTACCAGGCTCCTCCGTCCATAGGATTCTCCAGACAAGAGTACTGGAGGGGGGTGCCATTGCCTTCTCTGGCAACAACAATATAGGAGTGGATTTATTGATAATTCATTATGTGTCAACCACTCAGCTCACATTTTTACAGGTAATGTGTCATTCCGTCATTCCCATACCTTCACTGGGCATGTGCTACTATTTTTCCCATTTTACCAGTGAGAAAAACTGAGACTAGACAAATTAATTTGCTACCCAGAATCACATGATTAGGCCAATCTGGCATATTTGCTCTGAAACCATATGTTCATGACCGCCACGCTACCAGCCAACAGAGTTAATGAGTGTCCTTTGGCCCATTATCACTTCTTGTTGGAATTTTGGTCAAAACTCTTCTCTTGAAATTCTTCCCTAATTAACTCTGAGCATCCCAGGACACTGACTTCAACCTAGTCATGTGCTTCCTTTGAGTAATCTGCATTGTTCTCATTAGGTAGTACAATATAGTGTTCCCCATTCATGTAGCTGTTGTGAATGCTATTGTGAACAGATCTTTATTATCCTTGCTTTTGTACCTGGTAGACTTAAGGAACTTTCCAGTTCTAAAGTTGTCTAACATTCTCTGATTTTTTTTTTAAATCTTTTGAATGGAAGGATCCCATGAGGTTGTTTCTTCCTGGGTTTGTCTTGACACCTGAACCATGGCTGGATGGAGAACCCTATCTCTGACACCTTTCTCTTTCTGTTCTTCTCTTTCTTTCCTCCATTTCATTGAGAGTGTTGATCCAATGACCAAAGGTGCCTGGTCCAATGCCAATGGATATAGACAACAGGAAAAAGGTATCATCACAGTTTTAGAGATGCCTGCATTCCAGAGGATCTCATCAGAACCTAAGAGCTCTTTTGGATAATTAGCAATTGGTCCTCACAGCACCCCTGGGAAGTACCTGGGTGCATAGCAAAATACACAGAGTGTAAATGAGCATTTCCAGAGTGCAAGACAATTTCCTCCTCAGTGAAATGGGGACAATTACAGTGATCCACCTTACAGGAGTGTCAATTATTCACAGTCTAAAAGCCCTGGGAATTGTAAACCCCTCTAGGAAGGCACACACACGGCACAGTTGCGTTGCACTTAATTGACATTCTTCTTTCCCTACCCTGCATCTTGCAAATCACAGCACAATGACACCCGTGGGTTTACCATAGGCCCTGTTTATTGACATGAAGCCTGCCTGTCTGCATCACAGATCTGCCTGGATCACACCAGAGGATAGAAGAACAAACCTGCCAGGTGGTGATGAGCTGATGACAAGCAACTTAAGTGGAATTCTGACAGGCCTTTGCAGCTTTGTACATAAATATAATTAATCAACACAGAGTACACACTTAATGGCTACAGGTAAAGCAGGAAGCAAAGTATGAGGATAAAGGGGGAACAGCAGATTGACTGAGGCAGATGATGGGAATCTCAAAAGCCCACCTGAGTGGTGATGGGTGTTCCAAATAAGCTGCTGAGACACCGGCCCGCAGCAACCCATCTACTTTGGTCCTGTTCACTTGGGCCTCTGTCTTTCCCATCCTCTGTCCCACCATCTCATTCTCATCTTTTTGTGTGTAGCTATCCTATCTCTCTGTTGGATTGAAGCTGTGAGCCCCAGGCAAGGAATACAGCCTATATGTTATGTTGATTCAATTAAATATGAAACATTTATAAACACAAAACCTCCATTTCTGCATCACTGCTCTTCACCTGTGGAGCTGTTTATGCATTTCATTATTGGCACATTTCCCACTCGATTCCTTCCGTGTTCTTTGTTTTAACATTGTTTCTTTATACAACTTCTCATTTTATGCAGCAGCTCTGATTTTTCTTGTCCTTATACAAAACCATACATTGTTTGCTGCAAAGGTAGTAATAGGAATGAGTGACTCTAACAAAATAAATGTGAATAATATTTCTGGATGAAAGATCTCTTTTTTTTCTCTGCTGACCACCTAAATCCAAGATTTGTCTCAAGATACATGAAACAGGGATGTAGTCCAGAATGTAGAGGGGAAACCGAGGAACAGAAGAAGAGGCTGAGGGATCAACAAAGGGAGAGTCAGAAGCAAGAGAAAAAATTGATAAATAAACTATCCAAAGAAGAGTCTTTCAAAATACAAGCTAGACAATTCTTTAGAACCTCTTACTAGAAAACATCACTACTGAATGTTTTTTCTCCCAAACACATGTGGTGACTTATTCTCCATCTGGGCCCTTTTAAGAGAGAAATAATGGTAATCCCATTACCTCTGTAATTTCTAGAAAAGTTGAAATAAAACAGATCATCCCTTGCTATAGAAAAGGAGGCAGAAAGAGTCAGGTTCATTAAAGTCCAAAGGTCTTAGGACAGTCGCACAAACTACTCAGACCCGTGACTAGCCACATTTCATGTTTTTCACATGACTGTAAACTCGACCCTTGATTGATAGCCTGCATCAAGGGGGAGATTGATCCAGTGACCAAGATGGAGGTTTCTATATTGGCTTTAGGAAAACGAAGAGTGAGTGTGTGTATTTTAATTCTAAAGCTGTATTGAATAAAAAACCAGAAATATGAAGCAAGTTATAAATGTAGCAAGAAATGATTTCCAGAACTCTCTCTCCAAACAAAATGCATCAAAGTGGCTGGAAAATCATCCACTGTAGAGCTAAACAAAGGGCCTTCGTCTCTCACCCTTCACATTAAGTGAGAAAATAGAGCCCATCAACCAAGGAAATCAACAATAACTCTCCTCTGTGAGCTTAAGGAACATTCTGAGCAGCTCAGGTCATTGATATCAAAAAAGAGGAAATTCAAAGAATCCCACCCAGACCTCACAGCGGTGTCCATGGCTGTGTGGATACAGACAAGCATGCATTTGGGAGACGTCTGACTCAGAATAAGCTTGTCAAAGCTGATTTAAAAATACTCTATCACGCTGTTAGAAAACACCTCATTATAAGGAGAAACTCTGCTTTGGGGTAGTTGGTAGAAACAAACACAGTATTTAAGCTTTATAGAATAACGTTTCCTTATTTTTTTGTGCAACACTTTAAAGACAGGGTATCATAGACGATAGGAGATTGCAGAAATCAAGAAATCCATGAGCTCACACACTGCAAATGCATATAACAAACATTGAAATATAAGCACCAAGCTATAATATATTACTTGTGCCTGAATTATCCAATTTAGGTATTTATATATATTAAAGTTCTAGTCAGTCCGTTCTATCACGTTTGTGCTGTATCAGTCTGGTGAAGGAAGGGCCCAGGGCATTCATTTATTATTTATTCACTTATTTGCAAGATTTATCCAGCATATAGTCTCCAAACAGCTAATAGCAATTTGCCAGGGTAACTCTTCTTCTTAGATTATTTAACATTAGAACCTTGGAAACATGAAGTTGGTGGGGAATTATTTTGGCTTTTGGAGTATTGTGGCTACACAGAGGAACACAGAGACATGGGATTCATTTAATAAATTTTATTTTTAAAAAAGATTAAGTAATAACATGGCTCAACTATTTCTAATTCATATTCTGAAGAATGATAATTCTGTGTCCCTAAAGATACTGAAATAATGTTAATATTTGATGTAACAGCCTGTTAAGACACTATCCTTGGCTGGAATTGATGCCAATCAAATTTCAAGGTAGGTTGGCAATCAGGTGATAAAATGTTTATAGACCTAAACACAGCAACATGAAAACAATTCTGACTCCCTTTTTATTCTCATGAGATCACCAAGAATTTGTTCTTAGGCCCATGAGAGTTCAATTTGTCACAGTTGCCTATATTTATTTACCTGCCCCCTCCAATGATTTGAATGATTTTAAATACCTCTG
Organism: Madoqua kirkii; assembly: GCA_006408675.1. Classification (NCBI taxonomy): domain Eukaryota; kingdom Metazoa; phylum Chordata; class Mammalia; order Artiodactyla; family Bovidae; genus Madoqua; species Madoqua kirkii. The sequence continues at coordinate 49,197 of SJYC01019596.1, forward strand.
GCTTATACACAGCAAAACCCCAAGAGTATAGTGCTGTGAAATGTCATGGGCTTCCCAGGTGGCCCAGTGGGTAAACAATCCACTTGCAATGCAGGAGACGCATGTTTGATCCCTGGGTCGGGAAGATCCCCTGAAGTAGGTCATAGCTACCCATTCCAGTATTCTTGCTCAGAGAATCCCAAGGATGGAGGAGCCTGACAGACTACAGTCCATGGGACTGCAAAAGAGTCAGCCATAGCTGAAGCGACTGAGCTCTCACACAAGCACAAATTGTCCTGTGTGAGTAGATGGATGAGATTTGGGGAGTTCAGGGAACTAAAACAGGATGGCCAGTATCCTAACAGCTTCCAATTGGAAGCAAAATCTCAAGCATCCAACAGCTAGTGTCTTGTGATTGTAGGGTACAAACATGGATTTAGTTGCAGGTAACGTTGATTCTAACATCCCAGGTCAACTGGGGGAATTTGTGCACATTGCACAATACTGTTCAAGTTGATGGAATTCCCACAGGATTAGGTGACCCCATAGTCCACCTGGGTCTTTCCTCCAAAATAAGTGGGAAACAGAGATTCTTTTCAAATAAACAGTAGAAGAAATCCATTCTTCCAAAATAAGGAGGAACTTTTGGTTTCCATGTATTTCCTGCAGAAAGTCACTGGGCTTTGCTGCTGCTGCTGCTGCTAAGTCGCTTCACTTTAGTATCGTGTTAAAGGGAGCTGGGAGTTTCAGTTGTAGGCTTGAAAACTAACTGAAAATACTCGAAGCTCTCTGCACTGGATGACCTCACAGGCTTTTCTATCTGCACCTCCATGGACATGGCTCCTTAGAAATTGCCAATGCCTTGGAAAGACTTCAGACCACATCTCTTCAATGACAGCCGGAGTTTACAAGACCTCTCTGTGACAGCGGCCAAGTGATCTGGCCAGGATTTTTGTTCCATGCCTGAGCTCATTCTTTGCTGATAAAGTCAAACCTGTTCCAATGGCCAATCTTTGCACCCTAAAATTCCACAGGGAATTCCACAAGCTCAGTCCAGCTTTCACTCAGTCCTAGTCTATGTGAAGCCTCTAACTGGAATTCTGGCTGCAGCAGCCAGAACTTGTTTATCTCCCACTTCTCTTTCCAGAAAATTGACCCCCCTCCCAACTACTTCAGCAAGGTTATCTAGTTTCATTCTGAGGTTAAGTACACTCAAACTAGAAAGAGATCTTTTTCTCCCTCTGTTTATTAAATGAAAAGTTTTGGAGTCTACAGAATTGCTCTGGGGAGACCCTTTGTTATAACCCCTGCCTCGTGATGTGTCTTTTCTGCAACACACAGCATAGGGCAAGATGCTGAAACGGAACTGTGACTTGATGTCACAAGACTTAGTTTTAACCCTGTAATCAAGTACCTGTTTCCATCTGGCCAACTCTTTAGAATCTTTGTGAGTCGTGTCTTCCTTATATCAACCTGAAGGGGACCGTCTATGTACCATGTGGGCAGGATGTATTAATATAAGAGCTGGGAAAAATGCTTAAAGGGCTGTGAGTGCCTGCCAGTACAGAGTAGTTTGCCACTTACAGAACAGTCATTACTTTTCATTTTGCCCTTCCTTTTCCCTCTTCCTCTATTTTTGCTTTTGTGTCTCATCTGTTTATTCAACTGGCTTGAGTTCGTGATTCCAACCATGTTCAATGTACTATGACAGGCACTGGGGTTTTCAAGATTAATAACACAGGTGTCGATCTTTAAATAGTTTATAATCCCATAGGAGAGACACAGCAAACCTAAGATGACTCTTTGAAAACCCACATCTAGGGGTTTTCATCATCTAAGAAGACTTCCTGGATGAGGTGATATTTCAAATGAGGGTTGAAGGAAAAGATGCAGGAGATGGCAAGTTGAAGAAGTGGGAAATCATAACTTCATTTAAAGAGAGGAGTATGTACAAATGCTTGGGGATAAGTTAGCATTAAATATTTGAGAATTCAAATCAGCTTGATATTGCAGCCACACAGTGTGAGTAGTGGAGGGAGCGGGCGGGGCGTGAGCCTAGCATGATGGTCAGACCCTTTCAGCTCAGGCAAAAGAGCTCAGTCTTTACCCAGAGTGTGAGCAAAAGATGAACCTTTGCTGTTGTTGTTTAAAGAGATCCCGTCTGTGTTGTTATGAATGAGTGCAGATGTGTGGGGACCAACTGCAATATGATAGTTTCCCTTTTGAGATCATCCAGGTTTGCAGCCTCCTCCCTTTCTGTAAGGGCTTCCCTGGGGGCTCAGACAGTAAAGAATCTGCCTGTAATGCAGAAGACTTGTGTTCGATCCCTGGGTCGGGACGATACCCTGGAGAAGGAGATAGCACCCCACTCCAGTATTCTTCCCTGGAAAATTCCATGGGCAGAGGAGCCTAGTGGGCTACAATCCATGGGATTGCAAAGAGTCAGACATGACTGAGTGACTAAGCACACGCGCGTGCACACACACACACACACACACACACACACACCCTCTTATGTGGGGCTTCCCAAGTGGTGCTAGTGGTAAAGAACCCACCTGTCAATGCAGAAGACGCAAGAGACCTGTGTTCAATCCCTGGGTTGGGAAGATCCCCTGGAGAAGGAGATAGCACCCCACTCCAGGATTCTTCCCTGGAAAATTCCATGGGCAGAGGAGCCTGATGGGCTAGAGTCCATGAGGCTGCAGAGTTGAACACAGCTGAGTGAATGAGCATCCCTCCTAATAAATTAACTGGTTGGGTGATGTCCTTCAAAATGATTTAAGTTTTATTTCTTTGCAAAAGCTGAGTAATTAGAGTTGCTAACTGAAATGAGTGATTTAATTAAAACTTGAGTGAGGACATGGAAACTCACACTCTAAAAACACAAGCACGATGGCCATTGCACTGGACTTGGCAGGGTGTTGGTAGTTATTATGTCCTGAACCAAATAGATATGGTGGCTGACTTTACGCTACCTGGCATTTATTTTAAGAGAACTGAAGTGAAGTGAAGTAGCTCAGTCGCGTCCGACTCTTTGCGACCTCGTGGACTGTAGCCTATCAGGTTCCATCATCCATGGGATTTTCCAGGCAAGAATACTGGAGTGGGTTGCCATTTCCTTCTCCAGGAGATCTTCCTGACCCAGGGATTGAACCCAGGTCTCCCACACGGTAGGCATTGTAGGCAGACGCTTTACCATCTGAGCCACCAGGGGAAGATCTGAAGGAAGTTTGAAAAAAAAATTATGATGACTTTCTTGATAACATGTAAAGACACATTAAGTTTTACTTTACAAAATAATTCTCCTAAATAGTTTCAAAATAAAATATAGTCATTGTAGTGAAAAATGTGCCCCCTGCGAAGGTGGTCACTATGGTTAGATATTAATTATCATGAAGCTTGAACCATTGAATTCCATTGAGTCAATTTATTGGTACTACTGTATCTGTTTCTAGACTCTCCATATTTCTAATGGTAAATGTTAATTTATGGAAGCTAGATACATCTAAATTCAAGTAAATCAATTAACACTAGAAAGTTTTCAAGGGGGAATGTTTCTATTGTCTCTACTGTTGTTCTTAAAAGCTTATGATTTTTATTAAAATTTTCAAATCCCTTTAACTTATAAGCAGTATCAAGAGTATTTTATTAACACAGGCAATAAGGGTTCATTATATATTCTGTACTTACAGATATTTTGTTTTCTTTCTCCTTTTTCTCCCTCCTTCTTCCTCTACCTCCTCCTCTTGTTGCTATTCACTACAAGCAATCTTTTTTTTTTTCCCATGCAGTCTTTGGCACTGATTTTGTCAAGCCTTCAGAAATCATTTCAAAGTCTCTTCTTGATTATTTTTGGATACAGAGTTTCACCCCAAGGGAATTAATTTCCTGACCTTTCCTGGCTCCTAATAACTAACACACCCACTCTAACCACATCTATCCAATTACAATTTATCCATAAACTTTGGAAATAACTTAAAATTACTTAAAAATATTTGTCTTCCACTTACATGGGGATAGAAACCTAGGTTCATTTCCTGGTATTTCCTTTTTCAGGTTAAAGCGAACAGTTTCTGAGCCTCATGCTCAAGGAAACCGCAATAGATAACGTCATAAATTTTCTAACTGGATACCATGTGGAGAAATATATCTATTGTTCATCTGAGGCCAGTATACCTGTCATTAGAAGACTCTTACTTCTCAGTAAAGCAATAAGCAATTAGTAATAGCATTAAGGGCTTCCAGATGGTTCCATGGTAAAGAATCTGCAATGCAGGAGACTTGGGTTTGATCCCTGGGTCAGAAATTACCCTGAAGGAAGAAATGGCAACCCACTCCAGTATTCTTGCCTGGAAAATCCCATCGACAGAGGAGCCTGGCAGGCTACACTCCATGGAGTTTCAAAGAGTTGAACTCGGATACTACTGAGCACACACACACACACACACACACACACACAATAACAGTAAGTCCCAAGGTCTTTTTTATTTTTGTTTTTTAATAACAAGCATTTCTTACCACACTCTTCTGGTTGAAACTGTATTCAGGGCTTTGCAATTTATATTTTAGCCTTTATAATGTTAGCAAAAAATTAATATATGCATGAAGAGTTGCAGCGAACATAATTACAGTGGCAAAGTGATAAACACATAGCTATTTTGCCTGGTAATATTATGTGTTTAACAGGTTTATTTGTTCAACAGTTCTAACTTTAATTATATTTTGCCATTTGGGATTTTTAGACATATAACAATCATAGCTCTTCTCTGGCTATTAGTCTAAGAAGATTGCATTCATTATAAAAATAATCTGTATTTGTTTATTTAATTTTTTTCTTAATGCTGCACAAGTAAACTAAAAAATGATAATCTTCTTTGCTGCTGGTGTTCTGTGACTCATTTGGATGCTAGATAAATTATTGCCTATTTCTATGCATAGCGACGAAGATACTAAGCAGAGTTATGGCCCCAGGCATGTTGGATCATGGGAACAGTGCTGAGTTCTCTCACACAAGCTTGGAGTTAAGCGTTAGCCCTCAGGACCCTGGTTCCAGATCACTCTGAGAATCTCAAATGCTTTGGGAAGAAGTATAACAAAAAATAAATGGGCCACAAGGACTGAAGCTGATATTTGAATGCATAAGGGCCAGATTTTCTAACAGCCAGAACTGGCCCTTTTGTGTTCAACTACAGCAAACTTTTCTCTCTCAAATTCTGCCCTTCAGACAGTGAAGAGAAGATATGGATAACCCCCAAGGATAGGAGTTTATAAGAATGTGATAAACTCATGTGGCATCAGGGAATCTTCGAGAAATGTACAGACAAATCTTTTGCAAATTGCCTTCTATAGGAGGACCTCAATACATTGGAGTTTCCCTGGTGGCTCAGATGATAAAGAATCTGCCTGCAATGCAGAAGACCCAGGATTAGTCCCTGGGTCTGGAAGATCCCCTGAAGAAGGGAATGGCAACCCATTCCAGTATTCTTACCTGGAGAATCCCATGGACAGAGGAGCCTGGTGGGCTACTGTCCATGGGATTCCCCAAAAGTTTTGCTTTCATTATATTGATGCTTAGATAGAAGGCAAGGAAGGCTTCAAGACCAACAGCTTTCTTACCCGTGTGCTATTTGCAGATGCCTTTTTAGGAATTGACCTCTGAGGGGCTCTTTTAGCTAAGCCAAATTATTTCTGCAGTGCATTTTTTTTTAATAAAAGCAGATTGTTTTCCCCCATATCTGGCCTCAAGACACATTTTATTTGGCTTACACAGTGTTGATGTTGAGGTATAACTTACACATAGTCAAGTGCACAGATCATAGGTGCACAATGTGATGAATTGTACCTAAGTGCATTCTCATGTAACCCCCTCTCAGATCTGTGGGACCCCGGAAAGCTTGTTTATTCCCCACCTTCCCCTTCCCAGACGCTAACTTGCTTAGAGATGTTTATTTATATTTTTTGATTAAAAACAGATTTAAGGTTAAAAAAATAACGACAACTGTCTGATAAGATATGGTTATTAATTTTTATTATTTTGAGATCAAAGTATTTGAGTACAACTGTTCATCCCTGATAAACAGAACCGTAAAGCACAATGTCATAGGAGAGACAAAAGTTCTTCCTTTTTCAATCATTAAACAAACATTCATTGTAACACATAAAATGTGTTAGTTTCTGGAAACAGAAAGATTAAAAAAAAACAAGAACAAAAAACACACCGCAGACGCTGCCCTGACATGGCTTATGGCTGTGTCCCTTTGGGCTATTATTTTTAACTATGGTTGCAGATGTGTGTTTGTGTGTTTGTACACACATCTTCACATACAGCTTTTATTTGTTTCCTCTGTTTTTCTCATACATAAACTAAAAGAAAAGAGCAGATGATGTGATCATCACGCTGAAAGAACCAGATGGGTGGCCTTAATATCTTCTCTCTCCCACTCAGGCATGAGGCTAAAAGCATCCTCCAAAAGCCGCCAGGTGAGCCAGCCTGTACTGCACCTGGTAGATTTACTCTGGTCTCTTTGGTTGGCATTGTGTTGCCTTGGACTGGCTTCTGACTTTTTCCCCATGCTCTTTAGTGCAGTGCTTCTTTTGGACCACTTGCTAGGTTCTTGTCAACCCCTCTCCTAAAAGGGGCTTTCATATTCCCTTGCTCCAGGCTGAGAAACCCACAGACCGTCTCCCCAGACAGCTCCGGCTGCTAGTATCCTTTTCTGGGTTGTGCCCTACCACTACTTAAACAAAAGTAGAGTTCCCATTGCAGGCTCTTTGTATAGGTAATGAGATTCTCTTGTCCTCATATGTATAGTTACAATCAATTTTCCAGTTTCCTTGTTTGCACTGGAAAATACAACTTTTTCCTTGGAAATTCTCTTTCTTTGGAAATCTTAAAATTCTCCCTGAGATTTTCTATATAATTTACCAGGTAAATAGGTTATCATTTTTTTTCTTAAATAGGTTTTCCTTATAACCTTGAATTAGGTGCCTTGTAGTGGAACTCCTGTTTTTAAGGACATAGGTATTTACTGTGATCAACAATCTCCAATTACTAAGACACATACATGCCTGTACTCATAATTCATAATATGTTTCTATTTTTTGCAACTGTTGTTTGCCGTTAATTATTCTTGCAACATTTAAAGTGAAGATAGGAACCCACCATGAACTTGTTCTCCTTCACAAATTCAGCTTCAGTTTGAAAGGAAATGCAACTGATGAAGCAGTGTCTGTGTATCATGAATTATAGGAATGGGCGTGCATTATAAGGAATGGGATGGTAAAATACCACAGGACTTTACATACATGTGTATGTATTCTGACAGAGAAGGAAAAATACCACTCTCCCGACGTCAGTGTTTAATCTGCCATAGTTTTGTTTTTCTCTTTTTTGTTGTTTCCAGTTCGAAATATTTGGCTCTGTGTCTTGTAGCTGTCTGCAATTAGCAGGGTGTTTATTTATAAAACGGAGGAAATTGAAGCTTACTGTATATACACTCAAGAATATGGTGCACTTTCAGTTAAACAGAAGTAGGGTAATCCAATAAAAACAATGGCTTTTTCCCCTTGTTCTTGTGCTTTTCCCAAAGTTTTGGGATATGATCAACTTTTACCTGTGACACAAATCTTGAATATTTTGATACTCTGGAGTATACATTGCAGTTGAACCCACAACATGATGACTGCCTTCTTGGGAGCACTCTGTCTTGGTCAGTAACATCATAGCACACTTCTACATTTTGGAAGATGCCTGATTGGAGGGGTACACAAAAATATACTACCCTAATCATTTACCATCTCACTGTTGAGCTTTTTTTTTTTTTTGAAAATATGTAGGTTGTGAGGAACAGAATAGAATTTAAAAACTTAGCAAAATGATTCTTTAGGAAAATTCAGTTTTGGTGAAAAGTCTATTTTCCTTAATTTTGTAAAGTATTATTCCCTTGTATGATTGCTTCTGGCATGGGGTTTAGTATTCTGTAAACTATAACATAGCTGGAAATATTGCCTTCATGTGCTCTCAAAATCTTCTTTTAGAAGCTGGCTATCTTTTTCTTAGAAACGTATTTTGGATCTAATAGTTTCAAGTTGTTGTTAGATACACATAATAAACTGGTCTGTGACATTATGGTCATATTATGAGGTCTCCCATAAATTATATGGCCTCCTATATAATTTAGTTGTTTGAGCAATTATCTCATGTGTTTTGCAAATTTGTAACTTCTTTATAATTTTCATTTATTTCAGTGCTTGGCTACACCAGAGTTTGTTATCTGAGAAGAAGCTGATATTTTCCTATGACATTTCCTACAGTAAAATAAAAATGTTGCCCAGTATTCTTCTCCTATATATGTATGTGCTTACCTTTTTCAGTACAGTAAAGTCTTTCCTTAAAAATTTTAACCAGAGGTCTCCTGACATATTGGGACGTGACAATATAGGCAGCTTAAACTGTTTTTTCTTTTAAAGTCATGCACAGCATTTTAAAATATAAACAAATGTGAATAATTAACATTTTTCTTTAAAACTCAAAGTTAGGAAGAGTGTAAAACTGTGATAATTTCTCCTGGAGTTATTCTTTGATATTGTTGACACCTTTTATAAAATTTAAAGTAAGTTTATCTTGCCTGTTACACTCTACAGTCTGTGAATTATCACGAAAGCTACTATTAGATCTTTGATTAGCTATAAGACGGATGAAGGGCTGTGCACTTGGATCACCTTTGGCCACCAAACATTGAATTAAAAATAAAGAGAGGCAGTGAAGAGATAGCTTCCTAATTTTGTACTCAGTTGGCACTTGTGGGGAAAACTGCAACATGCACATGGGTAAAATAATGAAACATAAATCCATAAAACTGAGAAAAGGTCTTTACAGAAAGCAATCACATATCATCATTTTTCTGCCTTGCAAGGTCCAACGTTATAATGAGTGTATTTCTGGATAAAGCAAGCATGAAAAGACTGTATTACAAATTCCATAAAAGGCTGCAAAGTGTATGAAATTCATGACCAATAACAACTAACCAAAAATCTTTAGTTTTGTGCCTGGATAATCTTTAGCATTTTAGCTGAATGCAGCTTAGTTAGCACTAAGTGGTTTTGCATGTCCTGGTTAAAATTAGAAGCTGCATGAAAGCTACTTGAGTGTGTTCTTACAAAATAATAGAAAGAATAGTCCTTCTCATTGATAACCAACCGATACTGTAAGCAGAAAACATATATTTATACTATCAAAACTAAAAGTAATATCCAATGAGTTTGTGCTGGATGAAATGGAAATAGTTGACAGATTGCAAAGTTTGGTCTAAACAGGGAGTAAGGTTATAGCCATCAGAACAAAGAGCCCAAGTGATGTTCATGAATAAAGTGAAGTTTGTTGGATTATTGGTGTGAAGACCTTAGGTCAAGTTAACAATGAAAATTTGGCTATGCCCCAAATCTAGCAGATCTTAATAATATAGGTATTATTACCTTATTAATAAATGTTATATATTTATTCACACATTGTATCTTAAACACAATGACCAGTTTCATTATCCTCAGATAAAATAATTAATTCAGTATTTGGATTTTGAGGAAGCAGCATGTCATTGTTCAGAACTAAATAAAGATTTCAAAAGTTATAAGCAGATCCTACCAAACATCATCCCTGGAACAAACTCAGAAGCATATACATACTTCATGACTTACTCTGGGCACCTAAGGTTCAAAAAATTAGCACAGATGTATATTGTAGAATGAATACACCTTGTCACAGAAATTACTTGAAATTTTTAAAGTAATAAGATAATAAAATTCTCAAATATTTATACTTTTTTAAAAGATCAACTGTTGCTGAAGGAACAGTTTTCATTATTTCTGTGCATGTCATTGTCCAGAACTAAATAAAGATTTCGAAAGTTATAAGCAGATCCTACCAAACATCATCCCTGGAACAAACTCAGAAGCATATACATACTTCATGACTTACTCTGGGCACCTAAGGTTCAAAAAATTAGCACAGATGTATATTGTAGAATGAATACACCTTGTCACAGAAATTACTTGAAATTTTTAAAGTAATAAGATAATAAAATTCTCAAATATTTATACTTTTTTAAAAGATCAACTGTTGCTGAAGGAACAGTTTTCAATTATTTCTGTGACTGCTTGAAAAATTCAGTTCAGTTCAGTTACTCAGTCATGTCCAACTCTTTGCAACCACATGGACTGAAGCACACCAGACTTCCCTGTCCATCACCAACTCCCAGAGTTTGCTCAGACTCCTGTCCATTGAGTCAGTGATGCCATCCAATCATCTCATCCTCTGTCATCCCCTTCTCCTCCCACCTTCAATCTTTCCCAGCATCAGAGTCTTTTCAAATGAGTCAGTTCTTTGCATCAGGTGGCCAAAGTATTGGAGTTTCAGCTTTAGCATCATTCCTTCCAATGAATATTCAGGATTGATCTCCTTTAGGATTGACTGGTTGGATCTCCTTGCAGTCCAAGGGACTCTCAAGAGTCTTGTGCAACACCATAGCTCAAAAGCATCAATTCTTTGGCACTCAGCTTTCTTCACAGTCCAACTCTCACATCCATTGATGACTACTGGAAAAACCATATCTTTGACTTGAAAATTAACCTTTTTTTTTTTTTTGCACTGATGTTTAAGTATAAATTTATTGGAGTAATGATGTGAGGTATACACAGCTTTCTTTTGAGAGAAATAACCAAGATATTTATATGGTAGATAAAAAGTAGATGTCCTTCTGAATCTCCAAACAATCTAACATTCTCCTGTATTGTTTATAGGACTGGTGATCAGAGGCTCCAGGGCAGTGGCGTGTGTCCATAGCAGTTTGTTTGTCCAGCTCCATTAAACATCCATTAAAAATGAGTTGTCAGTCTTGTTTGGGAAGTAGTCAGTGTATATAGCAACATGCGAGAGATGCCATAGTCACAGAGAGTGTGCTCATGCGCAGACGCTTCAGTCGTATCTGGCTCTTTGCGACCCTATGGACTATAGCCCACTAGGCTCCTCTGTCCATGGGATTCTCTGGGCAAGAATACTGGAGTGGGTTGCCATGCCTTCCTCCAGGGGATCTATAAGACCCAGGGGTTGAACCTGCATCTCCTGCATTGCAGACAGATTCTTTACTGCTGTGCCACTGGGGAAGCCCAATCAGAGTCCAATTAGGGGCAAACAGGATATTAAACCACTGTCTCCAAAATGCTGAATTTAAACAACCCAGTGGAAATGGTCTCTGGAAATAAGAGTCTAAGCTTGAGTGCCCTTCATGGATCACAACCTTATTGTGGTGAAGGGGCTTGAATAACTTAATGAAACCATGAGACATGCTGTGCAGGGCCACCCAAGATGGACAAGTGCCAGTGAAGAGTTCTGACAAAACCATGGTCTGCTCGAGGAGGGAATGGCAAACCACTTCAGTATTCTTGTAGTGAGAACTCCATGAACTGTATGAAAAAGCAAAAAGATATGATACCAGATGATGAGCTCCCCAGATCAAAAGATATCCAACATGCTACTGGGGAAGAGCAGAGGGCAATCACTGATAGCTCCAGAAAGAATGGAGTGGCTGAGACAAAGCAGAAATGGTATATGTTGTGGATGTGTCTCGTGGTGAAAGTAAGGTCCAGTGCTATAAAGAACAATAGTGCATAGGAACCTGGAATGTTACATCCATGAATCAAGGTAAATTGGATACAGTCAAGAAGGAGATGGCAAGAGTGAACATCAGCATCTTGGGAATCAGTGAACTATGATGGATGGAAATGGGCAAATTTAATTCAGATGACCATTATATCTACTACTTTGGGCAAGAACTTTATAGGTTCTGCAACTTAAGTCAAGGCACTTAGCCACTCTGAACCTTATTTTACTCATCTTTAAAACAGGAATAATAACAATCTTGCCTCTTAGGGTTATTGTAAGAATAAAATGAAGTTATGCTTATAAATGTTTAGCTCCATGTCTTTTATAGAGTAAGGACTCAATAAATGGGAGCTATTATAGCTACCTATTATATTTGCTTACATAGACTATATAAAGCATTTATATATTTATTCAGAGATGTATATGTCCAAGGCTTAGCTCAGCATGATTTTATGTGATTAGTAAATGCCAGGACATCTTTTATGGAGGAATCAGCCAATAAATAACACCTAGTTGACCTTTGGGAAAATCTTATGAAAATAACACATGGCTGAAATTTAGGGAGTCATAGCCAACCATTGTATATAAAATCATGCCATTAGGTATTAAGGGGAAAGGAAGCTGCTTGTATTGAATCTTAAAATGTATCTTTGATACTCTGCATACTAAAGGATTCCCTACAGATGTGTGACAAAGTAAATGGTATAATAACACGAGTTTGAGGAAGACATTTTGGGTATTATTACTTGGTCAGCAGAATCTAAGAAAGTAAGGAGTAAAAATCTCAGATTATCTGACAAGTTTCCATAAAGATAATATAGACCTTTATATATATATATATATAATGGACTTGATTTTCTTTTATTCATTACTTGGTCAATGTAGGCACTTAGGTACTTGACTCATACAAATAATGGCCCTCTTACAGATACTATATAATGTGAGTTCCTTGGAATTTTTTCTGTATGCTCCCAGAGGAAGTCATGAACGACCACCAATTTTGTAAAGTTCTTTTATATCCATAAAGCACTAAGTGTTTTTTTTTTAGAAACATACTAGATATAATATGTAAATTTTGCCAAGCAGAGAACCAGAGAGGCAAAGGAATCACCCGACTTTATGAAACAAATCATTGTAAACAAAGACTTACACACTTTTGAACCATTACTTTCGATCTCACTCGGTTCACTTTAGTCATACAGACCATTTTGGACAAAATGACGAATGCTTGTATTTATGGTCCAGAGCACAAGTCTTTCAAAATTTCAAATTGAATTTGCTTTACCTGTTTGTTTCTCAAAATTGCTTATTAAATCAGCTTCTGATTATGACTAAGTTTGAAAATATGGAAGTGTTGAAGTAGGACCACCTGCTATTTTCACCCAACTTCGAACAGGAAGCATTGGCAAGAATATAAAGCTCTTCTTGGATGTTTTCCCACTGACTTCCAAAGAGAGTAGATAAGCAATGTATGAATACCCAAACATTTGGGGTTTTGTAAATCTTCACCAAATCCTTATACAAACTTTAAAAATCCCATCCACCGCTCATTTATCTACACAATATATTTGGAAACAATAAAAGAAAATCAATGAGGCATTGAGTTGGCAAGAGAGTGAAACCTGAATTCCATGTCTGGCTTTGAAAAGCACAGCTATAGCTGTGCTGCAGTTACAATCCAGAGGGGAAAGAAAACCTGATAATAAGCCAGGAGAATACGTTGCATTTTGTGTCTGTGGAAATGGTGGGCATCAAGTGTGTAGGCCAAAATCCCTAGCAAGATGTCATTCGTCATTTCAAACTCAGTCACCTGAGCTGATGAAACGGCTGTCCCACAGCGTAAAGGAATGCCACCCAAAATATACTTTAGATTCTCCACTTTAATGGTGGGGGTTTAGTCACTAAGTCGTGTCCAACTCTTGAGACCCCGTGGACTGTAGTCTGCTGGGCTCCTTTGTCTGTAGGGATTCTCCAGGCAAGAATACTGGAGTAGGTTTCCATTCCCTTCTTCAGGGGATCTTTCCAACCTAGCGACTGACCCTGAGTCTCCTGTATTGCAGGCATATTCTTTACCGATTGAACTACCTCTATAATGGGTACCTGCCAGTTCCTTTGGGGATGATGAGTAGGGCAGTAACAGCGAAAAAAAAAAAAAGTAAATAAAGTGACAATGTAAAGTCTGTGGTAGGCATTTTTTTTTTTTGAATTTTCACATATTCTGAGAGCGAGACTGAGAGGGAAAGTGGGGGGCCACTCAAGCTTGGTGTTGGACGCTAATGTAAGTTATCTATTTACACCATCCCTCTGTTCATGAGATGAAGTACAAATTATTTTAGGTGCCTAAACATCATAAAGAAAGAGGAGATTCTGTAAGCTTTGATTGTGTTTCACTCAAAGGCAATGAGCTAGACTTGTTCTAGACTACATAGACTAGAGTTTCTGTTTTGTTTTTCAAATCCTAGAGTTCTGTCTACCAAAAAAAAGTCTGTGTTTCTTAAGTTAAACATATGATGATCTCTTGAGTGTTTAGATCTGAATTTTTTTTTATTGCCAATTGTGTTTGTTGATTGCCAACTATGTACAATGCTCTCCCTTCATTTTATCTTTCTGGTAAAAATGCCACATCAGTCTTACAATAAAGACTGAAATATTATTATTTATAGATTGGTGTGCATTGCCATTCCCTTCTCCAAGGGATCTTCCCAACACAGGGATCAAACCTAGGTCTCCTGCATTGCAGGAAGATTCTTTACCATCTGAGCCACCAGGGAAGCCTAGAATAGGTATTGACATGCTTGGTTATTTGTTATTGACCTAATTCTGAAAGAACAAATTCTGTTTATTTTATTCTTTATTTTTAAATGTGTTTTTATTGAGGTATAGTTGATTTACATATTCCATATTTTTAACTTTACTACAGTTACCCTATATTACCTACAGCATAACTTTTTTGGGGTATGGTCTTCAATTGTGTATATTATGTCATTTTTCTGAACTCAGCTGTACATATGTGACACAGAACTCTAAAAAATTCTCTCTGAATTGCTTTAGAGTGGAATGAATAATGGTAACATCCTTAAATGTAACACATTTTTTAAAGTATTTATAA
>SJYC01019598.1:0-11111 GCA_006408675.1 Madoqua kirkii
AGCATATATATACTTTACTGAACACTTGAAATATGTGACTAGAATGAAAATAAATTTTAAGTAACTTTTCAAAAGTACTACTTAAAAATGAGTACATTTCACAAGTGAGTGATTGATAGTCACTCAGTCATATCTGACTCTTTGTGACACAATGGACTGCAGCCTGCCAGGCTCCTCTGTCCATGGGATTTTTCAGGCAAGAGTACTGGAGTGGGCTGCCATTCTCTTCTCCAGGGACTCTTCCCAACCCAGGGATCAAACTCGGGTCTCTTGCATTGTAGGCGGGCTCTTTACCATCTAAGCCACTGCATTTCACATGCTAAATGCTAAAAGCAATAATCTTTGGAGAGTTACATAACAGGCAGTGAAAAAGATCTTCTAATTTTTATTTTTGCAATTATATATTATTGGAATTTTATACACCTATATGATTTGATATCATTTTAAATACAATAAACAGGAAGAACGATATATCATTTACATCCCCAAATATGATGCTGGTTAGGTCACTCAGTCATGTCTGACTTTGTGACCCCATGGACTGTGGCACACCAGGCTTCCCTGTCCATCGTCAACTCCCAGAGCTTACTCAAACTCATGTCCATCGAGTCAGTGATGCCATCCAGCCATCTCATGCTCTGTTGTCCCCTTCTCCTCCCACCTTCAATCTTGCCCAGCATCAGGGTTCTTTCCAATGAGTTAGTTCTTCACATCAGGTGGCCAAAGTATTGTAGTTTCAGCATCAGTCCTTCCAATGAATATTCAGGACTGATTTCCTTTACGATGGAATGGTTGGATCTCCTTGCAGTCTAAGGGACTCTCAAGAGTCTTCTCCAACACCACAGTTCCAAAGCATCCATTCTTTGGCACTCAGCTTTCTTTATAGTCCAACTCTCACATCTATTCATGACTACTGGAAAAACCATAGCTTTGACTAGACGGACTTTTTTTGGCAAAGTAACGTCTCTGCTTTTTAATATGCTGTCCAGAGCAAATTTACCATTATATTAGTGAAACCTCAGCTTCAGGGCCCCTTCCCAAACCCCTATATTTAATTTTACATAGATTTTCAGTGCCAGAAAATTGTTCTATGAAGACATACTTGGTAACAGAGAAATACTAAAATATAAAAGAGTCAGTTAAATGTTATATTTAATATCACCATCAAGCAGTGCTATGAGACAAAATGCTAGCACACTTAAAAGCAACTTTAAAGAAATTTGAATAAAATTTAAAATAATTTAAGTAATTTAATTTAAATAATTTAAAATAAAATTTGAAAGGCAGTCTATATCCTCTTCTTTGTTTCCTCTCTCTGTGCCTTTTTATTTCCTCTTTCATCCAAATGTATTTGCTTTTTCATAGAAGGCTGAAAGGACATGCAAGGTAATTTCAGCAGGGGGTTTTATGTAGATGCAGTATTTATGACAGTAGTGCTGGGGAGACTTGGTGATTAATGATCACATATAACCTGGTTCAATACATATATATTTTTAAGTCTTCCTTCTTATTGGCAGCAATACACTGCAAAAGGGAATCTCCATGGCAGGATCTCTTAACCCGAGAACACAGACCAATGGGTCAGCTGGGTATTGTTTATAACCTTTAAGATCAATGATTTTGAAGGTCATGAGTGGCACACATTTATTTAGCCTGCCAGTAGCTAGTCTATTTCCTAGATGCGTTAACAAAATTGCTAACGTTGACTATGTTCTCTACCTGGCCTTGAAGGCTCTTTATTTTTTCCAAACGGCTATTTGGAGGGAGGTTCCCCATACACAAGAAATGGTAGAGACACTCAGACACTACATTTCTCTGGCTCCTTGTTTCTTCTCTGTAGGAATTAGCCAAGAATTCACACACCTTGGAGGATCACTATGTATCAGAAGTGGCAGCAGATACAGCCATATAAATAAGAAACTCACGCAAGTGAGGTCACTAGAGAGGTGTGTTAGAATCACACCACTTCTCAATTATCTTTTCATTTTAGTTCCCCCTCACGCCCCTGCCCCAGATTCCTTTTGTTGGGGGGGTTTTGCCTGCCTTGACATTCTCAACCCTGGCTGCATTTCATAAATACCTGGGGAGAGCTTTTAAGAAGTACTGTTTCAGGGCTGTACTGATAGAGACTTTATTCAATTGGTAGAGCCCAAGTGTTGGTATTTTTAAAAAGCTTTGTAAGAGGATTTGGAGGTGTTGCAGGGCTGAAGCGACTCCTCTATGCCCTGACTAAGCAGTTCCATTAGTCTGCTCTGCCAAAGGTCTGCAGTGTATTTCATGTTTTGACTTGTCCTTCTCTTCTCTCCTCTCCCTTTCCTCTGCCCTCCATAACCTTCTCAAATGCACTCATTCATATTCATTCAAGAAGTATTTACTATGTATGTACTATGTGTCTGACACTGGCTAATATTGAGGATACACAAAATGCTAATAATTGAGGGAATTCCCTGGTACTTCAGAGGTTAAGACTTAATGCTCACAAGCTTTAACTAAGATCCCACCAGCTGCTTGACCAGTAAAATAGAATAATAATAATGATGGTGATGGAAATACAAGCAGTGTCTTTAAAGAGTCAGAGTTTATTGGACTAACTGTACCGATTTGCCTAGGGCTGGGGCGTGGGGTTTTCTGGATGTAGGATTTTCAGAACTAAAACCAGGAAAATTCTGGCAATAAAGTAAAAGAGGTAACATTTAAATGTATATGTACCTTCCATCTTCAAGTTCTTATAGGGTAGGGGTCCAGACAGGAACACAGTACCTAATTCAATTCGAATTTCAAGTAAACAAATGATTTTAAGTATGTTTGTTCTGTATTTTTTTCTAAATCATATAGCCCTAATAGATGTTGAGTTCTCATTTTGTCTCCAGCTCATCTAATAGGTAGATAGCAACTTCCCAGAAAGATATACCTTCGCATGTAAAGGGCTGTTCCAGCTGAGATATGATAAGGCTCCATCTCTTGGTCACAGATGCAAATGACTATGGCAGACAGAAATATAAACTGAGTGAAACAGGTGCTTTTGAACACTTACTTAAGTGATTCTTGCTAACAACAATTGGTAATTTGCACTGAATGGGAAACCCATCCTGCCCCCGGCAAACTATTCTGATGTGTTTTATACTGATGTAAAGTAAGTTCTGGCAACTTGATGCATATCTAGTGAAATCTGGGGGCAATGGCGGAACCATTATTTTTGGCTCATTGTCAAGTACTGTTTATAATTCATGACATTTCAAATTAAAACTTGGCCAAGGATTGCACAGATACCTGGTGCTTAATTCTGAGTTGGAAAGTGAAATGAAAGCGTTAGTCACTCAGGTGTGTCTGACTCTTTGCAGGCCCCATGGACTGTAGCCCACCGGCCTCCTTTGTCCATGGAATTTTCCAGGCAAGAATACTGGAGTGGATTGCCATTTCCTTCTCCAGGGGATCTTCCCAACCCAGGGATTGAACACCGCACTCCTGCATTGTAGGCAGACTCTTTACCCACTGAGCCTCCAGGGAAGCCCTTATTTCCTAGTTAGGGTCTATCCCTATCATGTCCATTATTATTTCAACTGATGGTTCATGTCAGAGCACCTATACTAGATCATGTGCTTAGAAGAGGCTAAGACCATAATATGCTAAAAGCTTTCTGAGAAAGACATGAAATATCATGAAATCAGCCTTCTTGGTAGTTTGCTAATGATCTCTTCTCCTTCCTATGTATTCCTATGTATTTGACTATGTATAGTACTTAGGTTATTACATAGTTATTCTATAATAATCATCTTAGCCAAATCACTGTCATTTTAATCAAGATTTTCACATGATTTATGTTCTAGGGACTGTAAGGAACAAGAATTAAAATATGGGAAGTTTACAAAATTAATTTAGGGTACCTTTCATCAAAGATGTATGGTAAAGTAAAATATGGAATATGAAAATCATTTTTCACATGTCTTTTCAAAAGAGACTTTCCTCCCCAAAGGTGAAAGTTATCTATAAAATTAAAAGGCAGAAGTCAAATGATAACAAAAAGATTATCAAAATCTTAAATATTTTTCAGTAAAACTTTCACCTTCTTGGGAGAGTTTTGCCGCCACTAACTGGAGGATGAGAACCATGAGGAGGAAAAGTAAGTCATGGAGCGGCAGCTCCAGTCAACTGTCAGGACCAGAGAGGGAGGGCCAGGTGACCCACGTGAGCCCAGATGATTCTAACCCCAGAAAACCCACCACCTGAATGCACGCTCCCAAGAGCACTCAGGCGCGAGAAACAGCAGAACCAACCTGCCGATACCCAGAATCACGCGCTGCGTTTAGTCACGCAGTCCTGCCTGACTCTTTGTGACCCCATAGACTGTAGCCTGCCAGGCTCCTCTGTCCAGGGGATTCTCCAGGCAAGAATACTGGAGTGGTTGCCATGCCCTCTTCCCAGGGATCTTCCCAGGCCAGGGATCGAACCCAGGTCTCCTGTGTTGCAAGCAGATTCTTTCCCAGCTGAGCTACCAGGGAAGCTCACACAGAATCATAAATAATAGCTGTTATTAGAAATCAGAGAAAGTATTATTCCCACTTACAAACATGGAAGAGGTAACACTGTCACTTCCTGCAGGAACTATGATTTAAAAAAAATTTCATATTTCTTTTTTCCCTTTCTGCTGTTTCTAAGGAAGCTGCAGAGAATCTTCAGGAAATTGGAGGAAACCTTTACTGGATTTAGATGATTGCTTTGACCATAAATTTTATCTACCAAGTAAAGTTTATCCTCGTTTTTAGATTCCCTGACACTTGTAGAGCAGCAGAATATTAAGTGCAAATTTTTTAATTTGGCACTGAGTTAATGCAAGGTTGAAGCTATGTCAAGTGAACTAAATAGATAAGGTGACATGAAGGTGTGTCTAGCAAAATCCCCAGTTCTAACATAAATATTATTTCACTTTCTAGCTGTATACATATAGACCTGAGCAAATACACCTGAGCAAAATTTCGACTTCATTATCTTTATAAAACCATGTGCAGCTGGTTTTATAAAACTTATCAGAGGCATCATTAATCAAGCATATCAAATGAACAGACATATTTGTTGAGTTCCTACTGTGCACCAGGCTCTGTGTTGGATGTTGTCTCACATGTTCCGCCTGAAAAAACTGGTGTGGCCTGTCGTCAGCTCAGATTTCCAAAATGATATGAATATTTCTGTTTGGTGTGAATGAGGATGAATGGATCATGGATGGATGAGGACCCTGGATTCATGGTCATGCACGCTTGAGTGTATATGAGATGCTGGGCATCTGTGAAGGATTCCTGTTCTATATCTTTTGCCCAGAACTATATCAATAACATCACCTATTCAATTCAAATAGCAGTACAGAGGGGAACAACTTTTATTTAAACTCTTGAGTTATTTGAGTATCTCTTTATGTAAATGTTATTTTTATTTAATAGTACTAAATTTTCAAACTACAGTGTGGTCAGAAGGCAATATTTGAGATGTGTATATCTTTATTTTCTTATTTATATTTGTTTATTTAGTTGTTTTTATGGAATCAAAGATTATCATTTTTTGGCTGAACTGTGCAGTTTGTGGGATCTTAGTTCCCTGACCAGAAATCAAATTCAAGCCCTCCTGCAGTGGAAGCATGGAGCCCTAACCACTGGACCACCAGGGAATCCCCCAAATCCTTTAAATTCTATAGTGCTTTACAATTTACAAAAGTATCACATACAGGGCTTTATATAATCCCATAATAAGTCTTTTTTAATCTTCTACCCCTACTGTCTTTTTAATCATTGCTGTGTAAGCATTATTTTTATTATTTAAAATACTTTCATTTTTGTTATTAGTTTGCTCAGGTTCCCATAACAAACTACCACAGATGAGAAATTAAGCAACAGAAGTTTGTGTCCTCACAGCTCTGAAGGGAGGAAGTCCAGGCGCACGATGTTGGCAGCTGTGCCTCCTCCTGAGGCCTCCCTCCTCGGCCTGTGTGTGGCCGCCTTCCCTCTGTCTCCTCACACAGTCTTCTCAGGCGTTTTGCTGAGCATTTCTGTCTTTGGTGTCTCTGCCTCTGTCCAAGGACACTGGTCAGATTGGATTAAACCCCACCCATATGACGTCATTTAACTCATTTAAGCTTAACTGAAAAAAAAAATGTGTTAATCACTCCTATTCTTTGTGACCCCAGCACTGTAACCCCTCAGGATCCCCTTTCCCTGGAATTCTCCAGGCAAGAAGACTGGAGTGGGTTGATATTCCCTTCTCCAGAGTATCTTCTAAACCCAGGGATCGAACCAAGGTCTCCTGTATTGCAGGCAGAACCTTTACCATCTGAGCCCACCAGGGAAGCTCCTAACCTTAGTTACCTCTTTACAGGTCCTATCTTCCAAACACAGTCACATTCTGACATAATAGGGGTTAAAGATTTAGCATATATATTTAAGGGAGCGCCATTCACTCCATCACAATTTTCATTATCTTTTTTATGACAGAATGTATAAATCTCTTCATATTATTATTAAAGGACATTTTAAATACCTATTCCTCTTTACATTATATCAACATTCTACATTTTACAATTGTAAACAATTGTAACAATAACAATGTAACAATGATATTTAACATCTATTTAGTACTTAGTATCTATCAGGCTTGGCAGTAATTATTTAAATTATATTGTGAAAGCTTTATGCAACCATGTAAGCTAGATTCTGTTATTATTTCTATTGTGGTGGTGAGAAAAGTTAGGTTTAGTGAGGTTCATGGAGGTCCAAAGTTCATGACTGATCAATGGAGAAGACCAGCGTCCCTTTGCCTGCAGAGAAATCTGTATTACAGGTACTGTGTAATTGGGGTAAGGGGGAAGGAACACTATATAGTTCCCTTAGCAGATTTTGAACTCCTACATGGTAGTTCCATTTATTCTTCCTGCATTTCTAGAATTCTAGTTCAGTAGTGGGTAAATAATTGGCACTCAGCACTGACACTGGTTGGTTTGAATCACTATTGCTGTTGCTTTGATTTAAATAAGGAAACAAGTAACTTTGCAGTTGATAAAACATAACAGCCCAAAGCTACATATCAGTAAACTTTCTGTTGAATGCAAGCTTGCTTCCTACAGGTTAGAATCAAACCAAATTAAGAGATTGAACGGTTTGCCTAAGGCTACTCAGTTAATTGGTGATGGATAAACTAGAACTGTATCCATTTCCGGTCCAGTTATTTTACTTTTATACCAAATTGCTCTCTTTAAGAGTGAAATGGCCTGCTAAGGTTTGTAGGAGAGGGAAAGAAACATACATTGCACATTCTTTTAAAAATACTTGTTAGAGTTCCCTCAAAAAGTGAACCTCAATACACAGCTTTTCTCTTCTGGCAACCAGATATTTATTTAATAACTCAGAGCCAGCTTGAAATGAAGTTAATTTAGTGCTATCCTCAGAATAGCCACAAAGCATTTTAAAATTTATATATACATATAAAAACCCAGCTCTGTTGGGCACTAAAGTAGTATTACATCCGCTTGCACAAGTTAAGATCACAATGCACGCACCTGTGCGTTGTGAGTGGCTTTCCTGTAATGCCTCCCCATTACGCTTCCGTGTTATAATTTCAGCCTTAGCTCTGAATGGAAAGCTCTGGGGTCTCAGTGTGCTTTCTATTAGAATCCAGTTCATCATTGTTTCTCTCCTTCAGCCATCTGGTTACTACTGTGAGTAAGCAGGAAGCACTGATGCTTTATCAAAGCACAGAATGATGAAATCCCAAGCAAGGCAAAAGATTCCTAGTTCTTCCACTTACAAATCAAATTCGATCCTGTTACTCTTTTTCTTCCTTTTATCACAGCCGTGTTCTGTGTTATCTCTATCAGTCTTCTTTGACTTTCCATCTTGTAAAAATAGGAAAGAGGGTGTTCACTGGTGATTTCCTAAAACACTGTCCTTACTGAAATGATCACAGAGGACTTCATGCGCAGTCTCCAAGTCATATCACACTCTTTTCGACCCCATGGACTCTAGGCTGCCAGGCTCCTTTGTTCATGGGATTTTCCAGTCAAGAGTACTGCAGTGGGCTGCCATTTCCTCCTCCAGATAATCTTCCCCATCCAGGGATAGAACCCACAGCTCTTGAGTCTCCTGCATTGGTAGGTGGATTCTTTACTACTGCACCATGGACGGTAATCACAGAGGCGTTTCACCCAATTCTAAGTAGGCATGTTCGATGCACATACCTGTTCATGAAGTACATATTTACTTCTTCATATTGTTTGATGCCACATGTAAACTTGACTAATCCTGCCATTTTACTCCTGCATCATTTTAAGGAAATAATTTTATCTATTTTTACCATTTAGTTGGCTTACCGGTAACGTGGAGATAGTAAGTGTAAATTATTTCAGAGATAAACCTGGGAAAAAATAAACTCCAGTTTGGGAAGAAGCTTGAGTGTCTCTGCTGGAAGATTTTTTAATTGATTTATTTTCATTGCCATCAACAGGCTACAGAAAGTAATTGAAAAAAATTTCAATGAACAGAGTCAAAGCCTCGTGCTCAACCGTTCAAGTGTAATTCTGTATCAATATAGAAGCCGTTAGTTCCATTCTGAATGTGATTGGACCCACAAAAGGCAGAGACTCCACAAACTCATTACAATCAAATGGGACTTGAATTCTCTTGTCTAATGTCATAATAAGCAATTATGAGCATCTTCTCAGCATTCAAATCGGGTAATGGTGAAACCCTAGAGACACATTAGATGCTGGCAGACTCTGGCTGATGGAATGTGTGTGTGCTCAATGGATCCCTGAAGGCAGGATGGGGAGTGAGATGCCAGGGCAGATTGCCCTCGGTATTTAGGGGAGACGCTACCTTCAATTATGACTTGTGTTTTATAATCTGAGCAGTTATAATAATATGTGTGTTCATTCTGGAGCACTCTCTGTGGCAACAGAAGGAACAGCCTTTTACATCTATTTCCCATTTTCATGAGAGAATAGCGAACAGAACTCTTCTTTCAACTTCATTTTTCTCCAATGGCGAAGTCTGGGAAAATACAAGTTGCTACTGTATGCTACCATTTCATATTAAGTTAAATTTCCTTCTCTTCACTCTGGGAAAGGTGGTAGATTTTGCATTATCAGTGGGCCTCTCTGTAAAGATAATTAGATAAGTAAATACGTGCAGCCCTGCAGCAAGACACTGAGTCGTGCTTCTTACTTATTGGAAAATTCCCCTGCACACAAGCCAGTTACTAAATTGCACTGTTCTTTTCAGCGGAGCCCTTACAGCAAAATGAGATGGCCTCTCTTTCTTCACTGTTAAAAAAGAAGGTTCAACTGTATGATTTCTAAGGGACATTTCTACTCAAAATTATATGATTTCATAAAATACTGATTGCATGACATTTAAACATATTGTAGAATTCTTAAACTCAAAGATCTTTAGAAGAATGTACCTTCCATAAGGATCAGTCTGGATAGTAGAAATAAAATAAATAGAAATAGAAATAAATAAAATAGAAAGTTGGACCGAATTAAATAGCTCTAAAAAGATAGTATTTGGTGGTGTGGGGGTGATTTTTAAGTGTAAAGGAAAAGCAAAATGAATTGTTTCTAGGAATTATTGACATTATTTTCACATATCCATAGTTTGCATCTTACCTACTTCTGAAAATTATTTAAGGCATATAAGACACATTGAAAATTAAACTGGGAATCTCCGGCAGTTCAGTGGTTACAACTCCACACTTTCAATGTCAAGAGCCCAGGTTCAATCCCTAGTCAGTGAACTAAGATCCTGCAGGCTGAGCAGTGCAGTCAAATATAGAAATACATGAATAAAATAGGGTTGCCTGATTAAATACAGTTAATTTGAAACAAAACAAAACGACAAACCCACACCTGTTACAGGCACTCTAAGTGTGTGCGTGCATGCATACTAAGTCACTTCAGTTGTGTCAAACTCTTTGTGACTCTACGGACTGCAGCTCGCCAGACTCCTCTTTCCATGGATTCTCCAGGCAAGAATACTGGAATGGGTTGCTATGCCTTTCTCCAGGGGATCTTCCCAACCCAGGGATCGAACCTCCATCTCTTTTGTCTCTTGCATTGGTTCTTTACCCCTAGTGGCACCTGGGAAGAGATCTAAGTATGCAGAGTAAGTCATAAAACTTCAGTTTTTAAAGATGTTAGATCTATTATGTGGTTAACTTCCCCCAGCATAATCAATGTAGTTATATCTTTTTTATTGCATTTTAACTTATTATTTAGTTGATTTAAAATACTATCATCATAGAAATAGTACATGTACCTTTTAAGAAAACTGATAAATACAGACAACCAAAAATAAATAAAAATTTACTTTTAATAATTCTACTCCCTATGGATTACTACTGTAAATACCTTTTTTTTTAAAAAATTATTTTAATTGAAGGCTAATTACTTTACAATATTGTAGTGGTTTTTGCTATACAATGACATGAATCAGCCACAGGTGTACATGTGTTCCCCATCCTGAACCCTCCTCCCTCCTCCCTCCCCACCCCATCCCAGTGCACCAGCCCTGAGCACTCTGTCTGATGCATCAAACCTGGACTGGCCATCTGTTTCACATATGATATTATATATGTTTCAATGCTATTCTCTCAGAGCATCCCACACTTGCCTTCTCCCACAGAGTCTAAAAGACTCTTTTATACATCTGTGTCTCTTTTGCTGTCTTGCATATAGAGTTACAGTACCATCTTTCTAAATTCCATATATATGCATTAGTATACTGTATTGGTGTTTTTCTTTCTGACTTACTTCACTCTGTATAATAGACTCCAGTTGCAACCACCTCATTAGAACTGATTCAAATGTGTTCTTTTTAATGGCTGAGTAATACTCCATTGTATATATGTAACACAGCTTTCTTATCCATTCATCTGCTGATGGATATCTGGGTTGCTTCCATGTCCTGGCTATTATAAACTGTGCTGCAATGAACATTGAGGTACATGTGTCTCTTTCAGTTCTGGTGTCCTCAGTGGGTATGCCCAGCAGTGGGATTGCTGGGTCATATGGCAGTTCTATTTCCAGTTTTTTAAGGAATCTCCACACTGTTCTCCATAGTGGCTGTATTAGTTTG